>OX422215.1:602762756-603042756 GCA_949130495.1 Sambucus nigra | reverse complement strand
TAGAGCCATTTTATGGTACCATTTGTTTATATAATAAGGAGAGAAGAGAAAAACTCTCAGAAGATTTCATTTTCCGTTTGTTACCCATCGAAATGCAGGATGTAAGCTATAACAACTGATCAATTTTTTGGTTTGTTGTAGGAAATGATTAATCTCTCTCTCTCTCTCTCTCTCTCTCTCTCACACACACACACACACACACACGCACACACGCGCGTGCACGCGAGCACACACGCATTTCTTTCTGTTCTGTGTTGGGTTCATTTATGCTGTAGTGATAACAATTTGTATTAAACTTTAAGAAATTTAACCTATGTTTGTCTCTATTACCAGGCTAGCAGTTCTTATGAACCTCGTGGTATTTTCTATTTAGATGCTCCATCAGCATCAGTTTGTCTGCTTGTCCAGTTAGAGAAGCCTGCCACTGAAGAAGGTGGGGTGACCCCCTCCATTTATTCACGTAAAGAACCAGTATGTACAAGCCACTTATACCTTTTCCATTTTGCTCTCTAGAATTTGGCGTAGGACGTTTATAAAATAAATTTATATTCATGAATCCTAGGAACCACCACTTCCACCTCCAGAAAGGGGATAAGAATGTTACCATAGTAGTATAATATCTCCCATACGCTTCTGTGGGCTGGAGTCTTGTGCACTTGTTATGACATATATGTTTCA
The DNA here is from genome assembly GCA_949130495.1 of Sambucus nigra. Taxonomy (NCBI): domain Eukaryota; kingdom Viridiplantae; phylum Streptophyta; class Magnoliopsida; order Dipsacales; family Adoxaceae; genus Sambucus; species Sambucus nigra. The sequence goes on along the minus strand of OX422215.1, from coordinate 603,042,078 downwards.
GTGACCCCTTTGAAATAATGGTTCATCCTTGTAAAAAAACTCTGGTTGAGTTTGTTGCCAGTTAGAAAATGTTGGTGCTTATTATAGAGATGAGATGTTCAACATGGATCTGATGGCAAAATTTTGTATTGTTAGTTTGAAAGAAAAGCTAAAGTCTTGCTTAGATGATGATTGTTAACAACAATGATTCAATTCAACTATCCATTACTATTAGAAGTTGAATTGGTGCTCCTACTTTTATTGGTAAACCCAATTTTGCTTTCCATTCTACCCTTCAAACATTATTATATTGAACTTAAGTAATTATAAATCTTACCTAATACACTAGAGAACTAAACTATCAAAAATAAATGTTAAAACAATATCATAACATTATGAAATCATAAATATATAAAAATATGCACATCCATTGTGTGCGCCATCAGTGTACAAGCAGAAAGGTATACCTGGTATATTAGGTAAGATTGCGGCAGCATTATGTATATATATCCAACGGTCACTTCAAATAAGCAGCATATTGCAATAACTATAACATTGAAAGCAATCTTTTCCGAGTCACGTGATATGTTTTTTTACCTGTGGGTGGGTAGGGGGTGGGGGGAGGTGGTAGTAATGGGTGGGGATTTATGGGTGGTGGAGTTGGGTATTTGTGCATTTTCATTGACGGCTCCTATTTTTATGTAATTTACCTGCCAAACTACTAGATTATATTTCTTCAGAAATGATGTGATTTCTAACTTAATAGGTTCACATGACTGAGAGAGAAAAGCAGAAACTACAAGTGTGGTCTCGAATCATGCCTTACAGAGAGTCCTTTGCTTGGACCATTATTCCGCTCTTTGATAGCAGCATCAGTTCTGCTTCTGTTGGGTCTGCTTCTCCCAGCAGCCCTCTCGCTCATACTGTGTCCGGGTCTGGCTCTCAAGAGGGTATCGGTGAGCCAATTGCAAAGATCACGCTTAATGGAAACCCAGGTTATTCGAGTGGAAACTCTGTGGTGGTTGAAGTATCAAACTTAAATAAAGTGAAGGAAGGATACACTGAGGAATCACTCCAGGTGTGAAAACCTCTTTTCCCTCGATTTTCAGCAGTTGCTAAGTAGTGTATGATGTTTTTGCTAGCTTTTGTGCAATCACTTGACATTTATTATCATTATATTACGTTTTTTGGGTGAATTAATTTATGGAAAATGGAGTTTTTATATGCCATATCAGCTGTACCGTTCTTCATTGTGAACTAGGTTCTCCAATCCAGCATTCTTTGTCTTTTCTACCTTGTTCGTTAGATTTTTTTTCTTTCAAATTGATGCTTGTAGTTCATAAGTTATTTATGCATGATAAACCGGATTTTTAGATTGATTTTACAAAAAAACTGATTCTCTCGATTGCCACTTAAACTACTACCACTTCCATAACTTATTAATGGTCTAGAACTTGGTTTTCAAAATGGAATTTTTTAAACATATAAGCCGTCTCATAGTCTTTTCATGGGTTGGTTTTACGACTATGAGGGAGGTGGTAATTTGGTTTTCTTGTTGTTCATTAAATATAAGTTGTTAATGGCTAATTACTCTTCAAGTATTCCTATTTATGCCTGGAGTGAATATTTTGATTCGCATGGTTAGTTGTGTTAGACAGTTAACTGATGATACGATCCTTTCTTTAGTTGATAGAAGGGAGAACTTAAAATGACTTGTTTTTATTTCGTATCTTTGAGTTGGTTCCTCAATGTTGTTCAAATTATCGTGATATTAAATTAATGAGTCATACAATGGAGAACTTTGGGAGAGAGTGACCGAACTTTGTTTGAAATTAGAAGCAATGGTATCTGAGAATCAGTTTGGGTTTATGCCAACAATGGAAGCTATTTATTTGTAGAGAAGATCAATGGACAAGTATAAGAAGGAACTTTATATGTTTTTTTTTATAAATTTGGAGAAGGTGCATAGTTGTCAAAATCTTACGATTCGCGATTCGAATCTTACGATTCGATTCGATTCTCACATAAAACGATTCGAATCGAGTTGAGAATCGCAAATGTCTAAAGAATCGGACTGAATCGTCGATTCACGATTCGAATCTTCCGATTCGGGTCCGATTCCCGATTCGGTTCCGATTCAACTTTTTTTTTTTTTTCGCGATTTTTTTTACCTTATAACCATACGTGTGTTTTAATAAAACAAATAAAAAAAGAAGCAAACAACAAAGGATACTGTTAAGATACTGAGTTTTAGAGAAAAACATGTTCTCTTGGCTCGGTTATTTTCAGCCGGCTTTTCTTGTCTATTCTCTTGGCTGAGTGTCGTTTATCTTTTGCTTTTTTTTGTTATAAATTTTTGTATTTGTTATAAAATCTTTGAAGGTATATTTGTTTTGTTGCTTTAAATTAATATGAACGCTGTTTTAAATTAATATTGTTTTATAGTTAATCTTAGCATATGTTTTATTGTTTTAAATTAATATGGTTTACTATGTTAAATTAATATTGTTGTAATTTTGTAGGCTGTTTTAAATTAATATTGTTAATCATAGTTGGTAGGCCTGTTTAAAATTTTTGGAAGTATTTGTTTTACAGTTTTACTGTTTTAAATTAACCTTTGTATTTATTTTATTGTTTTAAATTAATATGTAGGATGTTTTAAATTAATATGTAGGTTGTTTTATGATATATTTTTGTTTTTTACATTTTTAATCTCAAAATGAATGAGAACATGTGCTACGGTTAATTTTTGTGATATATTTTGGTATATTATCATGTGCTACGATTAGTTTTTTGTCATATTACGCTTAATTACCAATTCTATAGTGTTAAATCCAATTTACTTATGTTTTACTAAGTTTTTATCATTTGGTTCCGATTCGACCGATTCGATTCACGATTCGATTCACGATTCGCGATTCGGGGTGTAAACGATTCACGATACGATTCGCGATATGACAACTATGAGAAGGTGTATTATAGAATACCAATATATATAATATGGTGGATTTTACGTAAAAAAATGAGTGACTTGTTGATATATTGATTTGATTAAGAATATGTATGATGAGGCCATGACTATACTAAGAACAACAACCGAAGAAAGTAGTGACTTCTCAATTACTGTGGGTTTGCATCAAGGTTTAACACTAAGTCCTTATCTCCTTGTTCTTGTTTTGGATGAGTTGACTTGACAAATACAAGATTAGCTGTCGTTGTTTATATTATTTGCTTACGATATTGTTTTAGTGGATGGAAATAAGGCAGGGATTAATGCTAGTTTGGAATTGTGGAGAGAAACTTTAGAAACAAGTGGGTGTAAAAAGTATAATTTTAGTAATAATAGGAGGACAAACGGGATGTGGTGAATATTGAAAGTTAAAAGATACCTAGAAATGATAATTTTTCCTTATTTATGCTTGATCATCCAAAAAGATGGAGATATTAATGATGATGTTACTCATAAGTTAAAGGAGGTTGGGTCAAGGGAAGAAGTGCTATCAGTATATTGTGTGATCGATATATGCCTATAAAGCTAAATGATAAATTATATAGGACGACCATTAGAACGACTATGTTATATGTGGAGTGTTGGGCAACCAAAAACAAAATGTGCAGAAAATTAGCGTGGTGGAGATGCGAATGCTAAAATGAATTTGTGGTAAAATACGAAAGGATAAAATTAGTATTAAACAAATTTGTGAAACGGTAAAAGTATCTCCTCTAGAAGATAAATTGAGAGAAAATTAGCTTAGATGGTTTAGACATATCAAACGTAGACCAATAGATGCCTCTATAAGGAATAGTGATGTAGTTAATATTAATGGTAATGCTATGGGTCTGTAGGCGTAAATTTACTTGGTGGGATATTGTAAAAAAGGACATGATATCATGTGCTTTAACTAAACAGAGCACAATGAAAAAATAAGATTCATGTAGTTGGCCTTGAATAATTGGGAAAATGATTTGTTGAGTTGAGTTGTATCTTCGTGGTGGTTTATGGATTAGAACTTGTCTTAATGATAGTGGTATCGTTGTTTTGACGAATGATACCTTTGCGGTTATCATTGATAGTTGTATTGTCGTAAAAGGGTCAATGCTGTACCTTTGTGCTTCTTTAAAAGACAAACCAAGGCTCAGGTGTCTTGGGAAAGTGTTTTGGGATCTGAAGGATTTCTAAGAGGTCATAGGGGTGGAAAGAGAGCCTTTTTGACGTATTTTGACGTAACTCGACAATTGGCACACGAGCAAACACAAATTATAATAAAAACTCTCTCTCTCTCTCTCTCTCTCTCTCTCTCTCTCTCTCTCTCATGATGTTCCAAATGGGGTGAGTACAACTGTTTATATACCTTAGAAAAGTGTGTGTTAGGGCAACACACTAAAAGAGGAAAAAGACACTAAACGACAAAAGAACAATTTAGGGATGGCGGTTTATTGAATTAAACTTACAAATCATATTAATAGGTAAAAAAGGTAAAGTAGATTTAAAATGCAGGTCTTTTCGTGCTCAAGCTCATGTGAGAGTCAATACTTATGCTTTAATACAAAAGAGGTGCCCTCATTGGTGCCTTTCACAAAACTGATGTGTTTAATGGCGAAATTCGGGGGATGATAATGATCATCTCTTTATTCATTGTTTTTTCACAAGGTTTTTGGTATAAGATTGTGTCAATTTGGTATTGAGGGGGTGCAACCTAGAAAAACGAAAAACGAAAAACGTGTATGCTTTGGAAGTGGTAAATCACGACCACAATATGAAAAGAAGGTGCTTGTGGAGATGTATTGTTATGACCCTCTTTTGGATAGTTTGGAATGAAAGAAATGCTAGAATGTTTGAAGAAAGGATTAAGGAGAAAGAAGCGGTTTGGGTAAGTTTGAAATTCCACGGCCACCTCATGGGCCCATTCCTCTAAAAACTTTGTAAATTTTCCTTTTTATCTGCTGTTTTTGAACTGGGCAGATAGCATTAATTAAGGTGAGATCCATGCGTAGATGTTTTTATTAGGGGGTTTACATATATAGGCCTTAGGGGACATCTTTCCCCCCCTCTCTGTAATCTATGTTATTTTTTGTTGAAAAAAAGGTAAAGTAAATCTAATACTAAAAGGTCGTACCCAGTGTGCAAGGCTCTCGCTTAACTGCAGGGCAGGGTCTGGGAGAGACGGATGTCGACTGGTCTTACCCCCTTATATGGAGAGGCTGCTCCCATGTCTCGAACCCGAGAACAATCATAGATTGGGCGAGGGCACTTGCCATCGCACCAAGGTACGGCCTCTAATACTAAGAATGTAAAAACAAGAGAATAACACAAAAAGAAATAAAGGACAAAAATAACTAAAACGGATAAAAGACTCGATTACCCCTGCTATATCCACCCAATATGTCAATTCTTCTCTTTGAGAGGATATTTTACCAATGTAACCAAGTACTAGTCTTGTCCTCCCCCCATTACTGCATTCTAGATCTTATGCACCCTGTAGGGTACTTGAGCCTCCCAGATATCTAAATCTTGTGTCCCGATTTAGTTTGAATATAAGAACGAAGAAAAGCGGGAAAAAGATACAAGTTCTCACGATTTCCTCCATCTCATGTAATCTACAAAACCTAATTTAAATAATGAAAAAATTAATTACGTGGAATATAATCAATATCCCACGACTTTGTTAATAGGCCTTGGGTTGGGTGATGGTGGCTTGGCTTCGCCTTCGAGAAATTTAGTATCTGAACATCCCCCTAGTGGGAAATGGCTCTGGCGGTTTGCCATGGAATCGTAATCTCTCTGCACAGGGCGATTAGGTAAATATGTGTTTATGCAGAATGTTTCGGATGCTAATCTTGAAATTAATGTCACCCACATGAGTCCTTGGAAGTTTATTTTCTCCTGTTTATCCCACTTTCTGACACGGAATATAACCAAGATTTTAAGCCTTGATTATATGTATGTATATTTTGGGACAAATATGCATTGATTGATTTAATTTAGGACTTCAGGAATTATATTTGTATTAGGACCATATATTAAGTAGTACTTTTAATTGGTAAAGTATTTGTATGATCTGAGTAAGATTAGGATTTCTTAGTAGTCTGTATTTTGAATTTGGATTGCCTAGCCTTTGAATAATGATGTAAAATCATTCATTAATTAGTGAGTTAAGCCTTCACATATTATTTTAATGGATATTCTGATGTTTTGGATGATTGCCTTACCACATATTTTTTAACTTTTGTAATTGATATTCTTGTGTTTTTCATTCAGAATAAAATCTAATACTGCATCTTTTTTCCTGATGTTTCTCCTATATATTAGGATCCAAAACACAAGGTTCATAAACCTGTGAAAGGTGTCTTAAAATTGGAAATCGAAAAGCTTCAAGCTGGCCCTGTCGACTTTGAAATTGGTTCAGAAAGTGGCAGCTTGGCCAATGACTCTGTTGACCACGGGGACCAATTAGCTGATTCCAGGATTACAAAATGCCCTAGCAGTGGCTCTGATGGGCCTCGGAGTAGCTATTCTAAATTGAATTTCTCTGAAGGGAAAGAAATACCCCAAAATGTATCAACTACTCTGAGAAATCCCGATGTTGCTGCTGGTGATGTAAGTATGACAAACCTGTCTTAATCTCTCCTCATTTACTTACCAGGTGCTGAATCTTTCCTCCTAACAGAACAGGTATGAAATAATCATATACTTTATCTGATCACAGGCTGAATACTTAATTTCTTGCATGAAAATAGAACTGCATGCAGGCTTCAATTTCAAAATTTTGCCTCTCTTTAGTAAGATGTAAATAACAAAGAAAATAATTGATAAAAAAGACTGTAAGGTTTGAATATAGTATCCAATAGTGAAAGTAGTTTAAGCAACGTTTTGTGCTTTATAATATATTGTCAACATAAAACTTTCTTTGAGAAGGAATACTTTATTTCTGATCTTCTGTTGGTCTAATTTTGACTATCTGTCCTGTAAATGGTCATTGGTACATTTTACCCATTTACTCAGAATAAAATAATTTTTTAAATTTACAGTTTGAAGCTTTTGACTTCCGTTCGACAACAAGAAATGAGCCTTTCTTGCAACTTTTCCATTGTCTCTATGTCTATCCCTTGACTGTTAGTTTGAGTCGGAAAAGGAATTTGTTTATACGGGTTGAACTCAGAAAGGATGATGCAGATCCTTCTAAACAGCCTCTAGAGGTCAGTGGTTTCTAGTATACTAAAGGGTGAAATGGATGAAACTTCCTAAACTATCTCTGGCGTTGTAAATCCTCCCGTCTTATAAATTATCCTCAAACTACATAAAAGTTGCCAATACCCCTTATGTGTCTCTGAAAAGTGTCGGTAAAACCCTTTTCTAACGAGACATAAGGGGGATTGGAATATAATAAAATAGTTCAAGGCGTTTTTTGCAAAATTAATAGTTCAGGGAGATACTTGCAACTAGCCTATCAGTTCAGGGGTTTCTTGCTATTTACCCTAATTCAAATGCAGTTGCCCGCCTAATTTTACAAATTCATATCTGATTTTCTTTTGACCAGGCAATGCATTCAAGGGAGCCAGGTATGCCCCTTCAGAAATGGGCCCATACACAAGTTGCTGTTGGGGCTAGGGTGGCTTCCTACCACGATGAAGTTAAAGTTTCTCTCCCTGCTCTATGGACACCACCGCATCACCTTTTTTTCACATTCTTTCACATTGACCTTCAAACAAAACTAGAAGCTCCGAAGCCTGTAAGTTCTATAGTGCGATATGTATTAAAGAACACCAGTGTCAAAAGTATGCTATCGTTATACATGGTTTTTGAGTTCATTTTTTCACTAATACTCTACAGCTAATCTTTGGAGGCTGCATTTCTTTAAATTTTTGTTCTTGTTTAAATGTCTTCAGTCTTTCAACTTACAACTCTATCCATATATTTTTACAGGTGGTAATTGGATACGCGTCACTTCCATTATCCACTCCATTATCCACTAATGCTACGTATGTTTTTCTTTGCCTAAATTTGCTCCCAGAATTGTTGAAAGTTCAATCATGTCCCCAATTGCAGTTAATTGAATGCTGTTTGGTTCCATCATATTGATCATATTTTACCTTGTGTAAATTGTGAGCATCACTGGCCAATGTGTTAACCGGTATGATTATGGTAGTTGCTCTCTGCATTAAGTTTCTCAAGGCATCATATTTTCATTTATTTGAAAGCCTATTTACTTTAGGTGCAAATAAAACAAAAACTGTTATAGTAAGTAAAAAATAACTAATTTCTTTGGAGCATAAAGCTGTTGTTTTGAATCGGTGATTGGCCTGTTTCGGATACCGAGAAAATTGTCAACGATTGTTCTGATATGGGACTTGAAGATAGAACATAAACTGTTATTGTGTCACTGATTTTGGGATGAGTTTTTTGAATGATTCAAATCGGAATAGGATGCAAGGAAGAATGATGAGGTATTAATTCATAAGAATCGTACTATAGACTTGGTTTTGTGTATCCAAGTTTGTCAATAGAAAAGGACTCTTATAGCAAGGGGCAGAGGAGACGTGGTATTATTACTTCTTGACTAGAAGGTAGTGGTTGGGAGGAAATGGTTGCCTTGCTAGGAGATATGTTGTTTGCTAGCAGGAGGGTATACAGAGAAATCTGTAGGGACAGCTTGGTTCTAAATGAAAAAAAAAAACTGTTTAATAGAGGAACTTTGAGGCTTTCAACAGTACATCATTTGCAGAGGTTATAAAAAATGGAGGGAGATTTCATTAACATCCTCAGAAGGATCATCAAGTTAATGACTACAAGTTGGATTGGAACATAGTGGTGATGTGTTTCAGATGAAACTTTAAAATTCATGTGGGGCATACAAAAAACCTTTGCTAGTCTTCTGAGACTGAGATCATGGTTTTTACATTTTAAGCTGATATGGTAAGTTTTTGAGCAAGAACTAACAGGAGGTGAAATAAACGGTGAATGTTGTATCGTTTCTTGGAGGGATCAATCATGATAGAGTTTCAAGAATGGAAAACCTGTTTCTATATGGAGGACAGAAATGCAGCTTGCATAAGATGGTGGATTAGTGTATAGGGTCTTCGATATAATCTTTGGAGTAGATAAAATTTTGAGAAGATTGTAGAGTCTTGTCTTTCTTGTATGAGGCTATAATAAAAGTTGGCTATCTTCAGGCTTCGTCTGACAGATTTAGTCGCTTCGATTAATGGATATATATTTTCCATCAAATTCAGAGTCCTGTTTCCAGCAAAATGGTGATTTTCGATAACATCAGAGGAGTGATAGAGGTTGGGTGCACCGAGAAGAAGGTTGATAATGATGACGTGTATCGATCTCTGACACGTGGTGCTTAAGGGTAAAGTTTGGTGTATCGAAGGGTGAAGCATCAAATCTGCTGCCTAGGCATACGAGTTAGAAGATTAGTAGGCGATTGGGTGGACGGATGAAAGGAAGTCCCTCTAGAGGAGGCAGACTAATTTTAGTTCAGGCGGTTTTAGGGAATCGATTTTCAAGATTCCCCATTTTATGGCTAAGGAGAAGGGAAAAAAGAACACCTTGTTTCATTGGATATTGTTTGCAAACCCAAGAAGAAAGGGGGATTGAGCATTGGGTTACCATAATACGAAGCAAATGCAGAGTTCATGAGACTGACTGAGATGCTAGGGTCTCTCCATAGTCCTTTAAAATCGATTTCTCAAGAATTATGCGTTAGAGACAAAAACTATGACTGACTACGTTTTGTCCATAATATATAGCAATAATAAAATATATATACTCGTTCCTCATTTATTCACTCTTCCTTTCTCTATTTACCCCTCTCATTCTCTCCCGTAAATACTAAATACTTCACTCTCTTCATGCCTTCTGGACAATGCAAATTTTATAACATTTCATTTGGGCCCCTATTTAACTTTGGAAAATTATGTTTGGCTCTTGAACTTTAAAAAAATATAATAGGAACTCAAATTGAAAAGTTCAAATTAGAAAATATAATTTGAGTTAAAAAATTTATTAGATTCGACAAAATTGAATAGTTCAAATTATAATATGAGTTCAACTTATGTCTTGGAATTTGGTTTTGTATTGTAAATCCCTTTTAGATTCAACACATTGGCTTTTAAATGTAAAATTATTTGATTTAGACATCTATTATAGCATAATTTATATTACGAATTACGTATCTTTTATCTCACGCATGCAAAATTTTCCTTGTTTTCTTAGGCGTTTTTACGGTTTTACCTACCATCATGTCATGAAGTCATCTTTTTTTAGTGTGGGTATTATACCTATAGGATGGAGTCTCTTGCTGTGAATTGTGTTACATGTGACAAATTGTTGCTCATCTGCATATAGATACTGTGATTCTTTCTCCCTCCCTCCCTCCACCCCCCAACCCGCCCACCCACCCACCCCAATCTTCGTTTGTTTTAGCTTTGTGGATTTGGAAGTTCATAATTCTTATGGTTATATTCAGGTTGAGATCTGAGATTTCTTTGCCAATAATGAGAGAGCTGGTTCCGCATTATCTTCAAGATAATACTAAGGTAATTTTTTTCACCCAGAAATGAAGAATTTTATGACACTGAAAATTAAAAGTACACGAAAAATTGGGCCACCTGTCCACTTAAGAAAAGATAAATAACAGTATAGGGATTAATAGGAAAGGAAAAAACGGAAAGGAAAAGAACAGATATGCAGCAGCTTTGTAATAAATCAACAGGTGCAGTCAACAGAAGGGAACCAAAATCTGAACCGTCAATGCAGAACAGATTTAAAAGAAGCTCAAATCAGCGCCTTATCCATCGAAGCCCAAGCTTAACCAACTGTTCGGTATGGAAGATGCATCATAGTGAAGAAAGACTTTATTTGATGCCAAAAGTAAAGAAAGGACCTAAACTTTCTCCCAAATCTCCTCCTTATTCACGCCTTTATTTTCAAAATTTCTCTCATTCCTCTCCAATCAATCACTCCACACCAAAGCCATGACAATGCATCTGAATAAACATTTGCCTCTACTCCTGTTTCCAAAAGCAACCCAATGAATAACCCGGCAATCACATCATGACCTTGAGAAATCTCCTACACTCTCCAATTCCTTCAATTAAATCTAGAAAAGCTGCAATTGTACCTATGTATATTTGAAGTTTGGACAGCATATGGAGCTATTGATTGTTATATTAATTGCTACCTTTTTCTTGATGATATTTCAAAGTTTCTACACTTGGTTATTATTTATTTTATGTTATTCATTATAATTTTTTTCCTATAATTTTTTGTTGCATGAATTGTTTTCTTCTTTTAACTGGAATGGTTAAAAGATGGTTATGTTGTGATTATATTGGATAAATGATTACATAATAGTTACACATCTAATTTTGTGATATGTCATTCTTATTTCCTGGATCATTTGTAGGAGAGGCTGGATTACTTGGAGGATGGGAAAAATGTCTTTAGATTACGGTTAAGACTATGTTCGTCCTTATACCCCATTAACGAGCGCATAAGAGATTTTTTCCTCGAGTATGACAGACACACTCTCCGCACGAGCCCACCTTGGGGTTCTGAACTTCTTGAGGTTTGTTTCCTAAATCATCTTCGGTCTCTCCAGTTTTTTTCTTTTTTTTTTAAATAATATATATACCCACGTAACCCATCCCATGCATCTCTAAAGTAATTTATATACGTTGTGTTTTTTAGGAAAGTACACCCAAACAACCACGTTCCAAAACCCTTCAAGATCTTTTGTTGTGGCAAGAGATGCCACTCAATCTTGACGCTGTAGCTGATGGCATTCCCTCTTTTTTTAGATAACAGTTTAAGACTTTCTTATACTGTCTCCAGAGAGCATTGCACAATGCTTTTGGTAGTAATGACACTCATAAAAAAAATTGGCAAATTTGATAGTAAAATGCTCTCAGATTTGGGACTTGTGTGGCTACTCTTATAAGCGTGCAACATTCCAAACGCGGTACCAATGCAACCCACGACAATTGGAACGCATCGCCAGATTTGCCTGATTTTTATTTAAATAATCAATCCCCAAAGCCAATTTCATTTAACAACAACTAATATATGTCCCGGGTAATGTAATTAAGTTTTATAAAAGTGAGAATGCCACGCTAGTTGTGGCCGATTGTTTAAATCTAAATTGAGCAATCCCCAATCCAGCTTCATTTAACAACAACTAATACATGCACTATCAGTTTGAAGTAATACTATTATAATAAATATTAAGTTTTTGTACATTTTCAATCAAATAAAAAGCAAAGTAATCTATGGGGAACTGCCCTGGCTCGGGCCGATCTGTACCTCCTCGAAGGGTTTCATGGCCGGCAATGCTTCTTGCCATGGCGTTCCAAGTGCTGCGGAAAGGAAATCTATTACCAGTGCCTTGAATTGATTTCTGGTTAAGGAAAATAGTATTGAGGCCCTTTGCTAAGGGCTATGCATGTGCAGGTGATCCGTATCTATCTGTTAACATATTTTTCAAGGTCAAGACAGAAAAGAATCGAAACAGCCCAGAAAGGATTCTAAAATTAAAAAAAAAATGTATTCAACAAGGAAGCCTAAAGCTTTGTGGTGGATGACTCTATACTTTCAAAAGCTCTTGAATTCCTTTCAGGTATATGAACTAAAAAGCAGACCAATGGCTGTTTCGCAAATGCCTTTTCTCTTCTTCCTTTTATTATGCATAACCTGCTCAATATTTCCTCATTATTGCATATGAAACAGCAGCTAATATAAATATGCTTCCACTCACTCAAATTGTTTGCTGGCAATATAGCTTTCCTTGGCACCCCAACAGCAAAAAGATTTCATTAAACGCATCTGTGTTTTGTACCCTTCCACTCCATGACATCTTCACTATCTCCCCTCATAAAGGCTAGCAAAACAAAGCGTACACCCAGAATAGGATTCTTTTGGTCTAACTTGTATGCTAATAGCTCTTGGTCTAACTTGTTTGTGTTCAGGCATGTTGGATTTGTGCATATATGACAAGTCTGAGGTGTACATAGCTTTAGCCACTCATTATATAACGAGGGAGATGTGAGATGAGTTGTTGGTTGATTTTTAGTAACCACTTAAAAGATCTAGAATACTCTAAATCAGTAAAATTAATTATTTATCATTTAAAAACTACTCATTATTGCATATTATTTTAATTATATAAAGAACCCTCAATATATCAATAATGACATAGAAGTCTTTAAGTTTACGTTTTGTTACATTGAACACTTCAACAAATTATACAAATGAGCCATATCGTTTTAATTTTTACATGTGTATATTAAAATTAACTTCTAAACATTGCAAGCGCCTCAAGTGCACCACGATTTCTATTTGTTAATTTTACACGATGACATGCACAAATTTTGGGCAGTTTTTTTTCTTCATCCTATGGACTCTGCTGTCATTTATTTAGAACTTCTGATAATCTGGGTAGTTGTTATAGATTATTATGATCTCTCATTTATGTTCTATTAAGGAAGGCTTAAGTGATGTAATATGTCTTTAGTTTCTCTCTCTCTCTCTCTCTCTCTCTCTCTATATATATATATATATATATATATATATATATATATATATATTGCACCTTTCAGTAATATGTTTAAGCGAATAACTTGACATTCTTGTTGAAAAATATCTCAAGATTTGTATGTTGGGTGGAAACTTAAGGTCCTGTATCCCTTTAGCTGTATCTTTTTACTATTCACACAGATACCTCTGCCCCGATGGAGATTTACAGTTGATGTCTTCATTTAAAGACATTGCAAGTGGATAGTGGTTTTCCAGTTACAAGTTAAAGCCCCCCCTCCCCCCCCCCCCCTCGTTTCTCTCCCTCCAAAGAGACACACACACACACACACACACACACACATTCTTAAATTTATTGACTTGTTACCATTAGTGAAGTTGAATGTGCTACTTGTGAATAGTAATCACATTTTGAGCATATGTGAAATATCAAAGCGAGTCCTTTTCTTTCCCTGTATTGTTTTGTTGGGTGGGTGAGGGTGAGGGTGAGGGTGAGGGTGAATATTATCAACAATATTCACTGACAAATAATTTTAGAAGAAATCTAGTGGGCGGGAGCGAAAGGTGGAGAAAAACATCTAACATAATTCACTGATAAATAATTGGAGAAAAAAAATAGTGGGAAGAGGCGAGGAGAAAAACGTTGAATTCTAGAAATATTAAATATGACAATGCATGTTTTTTGTGTATAATGTGGTGACAACTGTTGTATTTTACTTAGTAGACATAACACTTTACCATCTGATGAACGATGGGTGCACTTCTTTTGTTGTTCTTGTTCTTGTGGAAGTTACTAATTTTTATTGTAGATATTGTGTATATGACATCTATTCAATGTTGGGTTTGCTAAATGGAGTTATTAGATTTGAAAGTGTAATGCATATGCTTGCAGGCCATCAATAGCTTAAAGAATGTTGATTCAACTGCTCTGCTTCAGTTTCTTCAGCCAATCTTGAATATGCTTCTCCATCTTATCGGCAATGGTGGAGAAACTCTCCAGGTTCACCTATATAGTTTGTCAGTTCTCTTCATATCAATCCATCTTCTTACCCAAGACTCAACTATTTTCTATATTAATTAATTTTAATTTTTTTGATATGTTCCTTCTTTTTTTAATTTATATATATTTTTTTATCATCATGGGCAAGAAGTTCAGATTCTGAAAGTATGTGTTACAGTTAGTCTCAACTTAGTTTCTGTTTTCTCTTCCTCTTTCAGGTTGCTGCCTTCAGAGCAATGGTTAATATTTTAACACGGTAGGTTTTGTAATTATGGTTATAAATGTTCAATGCATGAACTATTATGTAACAAGGACCCCCGATAGAGGTTTTGGTGCTTTACATTTGTATGAGGTGTACATTAATCGTCTTAATTTGTTCCTGAATTCTCTCTCTCTCTCTCTCTCTATATATATATATATATATATATATATATATTTATTTATTTATGGTTATCGAATCATTCCAGTATTAGATTCAAGTTCATATGTGTTACTGGTGAAAATCTGAGATTTTGGGTTGGTTGATGTCATGATGAGGTTATTTTATCGGATTTTCTGCTTCCCTCTGATGCATTGTTCTAGGGCAAGGATATCGACTGTGGTGTAAATGGGTCAGGACAATCTCAATTGATACCTGATCCATTTGTAATTGTGATAATAATCATAACCCAAATTCTTGAAACACGGGTTCCTGTTATAGTATTTTTTTGTGTTTTTTTATTATAAAGCAAGATGAGTTATAAGGCTCGGGAGACGAGCTGTTCATGTACATTACTTTGAAATGATGCAAAAAAGTTTCACCCTCACATGACAATCCGTTTCAACTGAAAAGAAATCAATAGCTTAATTCTTCTCCAAACAATCTTATTTTCTTGCTCATACTCTTCAAAGGTTCTATTTTTTCCCATCCATACATCCCTACAAATAGCCCAAACAATATATCTCCAAAGGATGACTCCCTTGTGTCCAAAATCAACAATCCCACCATCATGAAAACACACTTACCTCCAAACAGCAAAACCCTAAAATCACACTGATAGCCAAAAAGTGAAAATTAGTCGGTGTTAAATTCTTTGTTCTGGCCGTTTAACATCAAATTTAATCTCAAAGCTTTTTGGGGAGAAATTATGAAGTTATAGTCTCTCATATAGCTATTCAATCAGTAACAAACGGAGACGGTTGTACAAAATGGATGAAGCCATACATTGGTCCTAGATAATGGGAGTGGAATTGCACCAGTGAAACAAGGAAAAGTTTGGAAGAATGTAGTTAAAAAGAAGATGAAAAGGCTGCTGAACAGAAGTAGATGAACGAGTTTCAAAAAATAGGGGCAAACAGATGAGCATTAGAAGAAGCTGCCTATGCTGATAATTCGAAGAAGAGTGACCAATGTCATGAGAATCAGATTTACAAAGGTAATCAATGGAGTGGTCGGAAGTTAGATTGGAGTAAAATAAAAAAAAAGGTCATACTCTTGAGATACATACTTCTTTGAGCAGTTCGTAGGACAGTGAAATTATCTTGCTTTCTTTTTTCCCGAACATGTCTGTGTTCGAGTGTAAGGATGAAGATGAGGCTGATTTCTTCCCCGGAAAAAAGGAAATTTTGTTCTTACAAGGGCCATTCATTGTCAGTCTTCAGAAATGGAGCTCAGAAGTGTATAATGACAAGGGACATTATATGCACAAAAGGATGGGTTATAAATAATAGAGGGTCTTCAACTGCATTTATGGATGGTGGTGAAATTGTTTCAAAAACAAAGAATCTAGAAAGTTTGTTCGTCCCAAAAATAAAGGTAAAGGGAAATCAAACCTGCTTTATACCAGCATAGATGGAAATTGTGTGTGTGTGTTGGGGGGGGGGGGGGGGGGGGAGTGTCAGTTCTAATGGTGAAATTTCAGTCGATATCGAACGCGGTTCATAATCTTGTCCGAGTTTACTCGGTCTCCTAGGTGGGCGAGACGATACCGAGAGGCGATTCAAGTTTGCTGTGTGAGATTGGGCTATATTGTTGCATAGCACCGAGATATCGGCGAGATGGTATTGTATCGCCGATATATCGGCTGATACAACCGAGACGGACTGAAATATCACCGAAATAAGACGGGAATCTAATCTATTGGCAGCTGGTTGAAGAAGTCGTAACCTTCAAAGACACTTCTATTGTTTTTTAGTCGTAACCTTGTATGCTTCGACTCTTCTTTCTGTGCAGCCAAGGCATGGTTTTCATCTGTTTGTATGTGGGGTTTTTATATTTGTTGACGACTCAGTTCCTTCGCAAGCTAGGTTTGTGAGCAGGGTCTCTGCCGAGTGGGTCATAACGAACTCCACTGTCCCTGGCCATGCTGGCCCTGAAATCCCTTCGGGTACCGGAACTGCCATCAATCTTGGGCCCACGCGATTGGTCTACCTTCTCCAACTTCCTCTTGTGCTCACATTTATCCTGGAAATGCATCAATACCGTGTTAGCCACCTGGGCATACGTGATTTATGCTGGGTTACCCATGATAATTTGCCTAATATGCCTAGTCAACCCTGAACAAAACACTGCATCGTTTTCTTCTCAGTACTTCTCAGTACTGACCTCCTTTGGCTCAAAAAGGGACAACACTGTAAATTCACATTCGTACTTGGTCACAGTATGGAGAACCTGCACCAGAGTGAGGAACTCCTTCTGCACCTACCCTCATAGAATATGGAAGATACTTCCGATCGAATCTTGCTGCAAACTGACCATACGTCAAGCTCTCCCTCTCTACCATTGTAGTCACGCTCTCCCACCACTAGATGGCATCTCGGGGGCTGGATGGCTATTCCAAAACGTCCTTCAAAGATTAATGGGATATAATCAAATCGCATTGAATGGAAGTGCTTAAGAAATTTCATGAGAATGGGTTAGTAAATGCTCTTACCAATGCCACTCTTACATGTTTTGACACCGAAAAAGTCTCTTTTTTGAGACTAAAAGACTTTCGCTTCCTTCGCTTGGTTTCAATTGTATAGAAGGTGATTTCGTTGGAGAAAGGCAAATTATTGATGTGGCCATATTTTGTAAGTGAAATCGCGGAAGAATGGAGAAGTAAGAAACAAAGAAGGTTGTTTTCTAAAAAGCATACGACCCCATCGATTGGGGTTTTCTTGACTTTGTATTGCAGCAAAAAGGGTTCGAGTATAGATGGAGAAGATGGATTAAAATGGTGTTTTACTTATGCTGATCTTTCTATAATGGTAAATGGTGGACAAAGAGACAAATTTTTGCCTTTTTGCCTTTTGAGGCATTAGCCAAGGGGACCCTTTTTCGCCCTTTAGAAAATTTTTGTGTACCATTTGCAATTTGTGTACGACACCATCTTTCCCGTTAATAACGATGAGCAAAGTTTGAGAACCTAACCTTGCTGGTAAAATTGGGTGTGAGGTCGGGTCATAGCCAATGGAGTATTTGGTTTTACCCTTTAGGGCAACCCTAGATCAACATCTTTTGGAAATCAGTTTTGGAAAAAGTAAACAAAAGATTAGATGGGTGGAAGAGGGGAAGCCTTTCTACGGGGTATAGACTAACTTTAGTCTTGGAGAGTCTCCCATATATTTCTTACATCTTTTTAAAATGCCCGTTCACATTGCAACGAATATATAGAAGATTGATGATGATTTTTTTTTGGGAGGGAGGTGGGGAAGGGAAAAAAGAACATCTTGTTTTCAAAGAATTTGTTTGTAAACTTTAAAAGAAAGGAGGGTTGGGATTAGGAAATTAATGAAAGAAAGACTTAGCTCTCTTAGGGACGTGATTATGGAAATATCCTTTGGAGAAAGATACCCTTTGGGTGGTCGTAATCATTATCAGTATGGGGTTCGTGAGAACTGGTGGGGTATCAGTTGATAAATAAAGGATCTCAATGTAACCCATGGAGACCCATCTCTCAAGGTTTGGAATTCTATCTCAAACATATTCGGCTTAACGTTTGGATGTCGAAAGCATTAAATTTTGCGAGGACCTATGGATTGGGCATTCAAACTTTATTTTTTGTTTCCTAGGACTTTATTGTGGGGCTAACAACACTCATGGATCTATTGCATCATTAGTTACTTGTAACTACTTGTCGGATCTCGCTCTTCCATATTACCTAAAACCAATTGGTGCTAAGGAGGGCAAACCTTAAATCTTTTACGAATTCACTGAACATCATTGTCCTGGGCAAGGCATTTGTTGTACTCTAATTCAAACAAAACTTAATGTTATTGGGTGCTTTACCAAACTCTTGGCAATAAAGGTCTTCTTGAAGATCAAAAAGGGGAAATAGGATGTTCTATGGAGAGGCATTTGTCTATCAATGGCTGGGGGGATATGGAGAGAAAGTAATGATGGAATATTTCAACAGAAGGTATCTTTAAAAGAATACTTGTGGGAAAGAGTTATATATTCAGTGTCGCTTTGGGCATCATCTTCAAAGGTTTTCCAAAGTATCGGGGCAACGGTTTTCATGAACAAATGGATGGTGAGTTGGTGTAATATGCCCTAAAAATATCTACCGGAAGTGATGCTGGTTTCTGCCTGCTGGACCAAGAGTTTGTTTTTTCCTTTATTGTCTGTTTTCCTTGTTTTTTCTGCTTCAACTGTGGACTGTTGGTCCACTTGCTTTGTATTTATTTTAATATTCAGCAATTAAAAGTTCTCTGTATCTGACAAAAAAAACCTTGTTCGGGACTGTTCCCTCACGATGATCCTGCATTGCTCATTTCCAAATATTCTTGGTCAATTGGGAGCATCAAGATGTATAAACATGTGATGTATCTATAATGTTGGACATCATATTTGATAATTAGCTATATACAAAATTCTTAATTATTTGTTAATAATTGTATCAGTGTATCTATATAGTCTGCACTTACTGTTCAACTCATTTGGCTTGATAGCTGCATTTTGCACCGATTGTGGCCACATTCTTCTCAAGGAACACTATTTAGCTTCTAGTGTTTGATAGAATGAAATTGCATTTTGTAGGGTGCAGCAAGAGTCTGTTGATGAGGCTGAAAGAAATATTTTCCTTGTAAACTATGTTGATTATGCTTTCGATGATTTTGGGGGCCGTCAACTGCCAGTTTATCCTGGTTTGGCCACAGTGTGGGGAAGTTTGGCCCGCAGTAAGGTTAGTTTCTCCTACTGGTTATTTCTTAATTTCCTCTAATTTGTTAACATTGTGTGGTCAGCTGAATTATCATGGTTACTGAATTCTATAATTTTCATACACTATATTCTTCAGAGGTTAAATGGAAGGATCTCTATTCTGTCTTCCCCCATTACATGCCATCTTTAGGCATTCTATTGATTTGTATTTGATTAAAATGATAGGAACCTCATAGATTCTTTCTTTCATCTTTAGAGCCTCGTTTAACTGGGAACCTCCTTAATCAATTGCCATGGAGAACTAAGAATTTCTGGCATTCATAAAGGCTCCTCTTGATTTCTCATCGATGTCTAACATGCAGACGTTTTGTGCAAAACCCTACCAAATGTTTGTAAAACTAAGAGTCTCCATCTCTTAAACCTTCAACGTAGTTCTTCAATCAGCAACAGAACTGTGCCTTCTGATATGTCAATGCTTATTTTCACTGGCTTCTGTAACTCTCACCTTTTTTTTAAAGAAAATTATTTTTAGATTTTTGTAAGGAACTAGAAAAATGATTCTACCAAAAGGGAATTATTATGTGCCTACATAAAAATTCGTGGGAGGGGCCGTCTTTTGTTATATGATAAATGTCCTCTCGTGAAGAGTAACGTGAAAATTTTCAAAATGCCAGGGTGTGTTGTGGTCTAATGTTTCAGTTCTGCTCAGAGGTCTGGAACCTCAAGGCCCGATGTTTCTATAGTCCTTATTTGATCTATGATTCAGTCCTGGCAACATCTTGCAACCTGTTTAATATGATCTATATCTATTCTGTTGACATTAACACAATGCTTTTTGAATCCATTATTCAACTCATTCGATCTTGTCATTCTGTTATCGGATACTGATAAGCTACATTGGCTTGAATTTTCCTCTTTCAATTGTTCATAAGGATTACTTCACACTGTATGTTTTGTGGTTCTGAACAGAAGATTTGCTGCAAACTAGGGATTTTATTAAAGCATGATATGGTGTTATATGTTTATTTCATTATATTAACCCAATAAAGTATACATTGTAGGCCAAAGGATACCGTGTTGGGCCAGTGTACGATGATGTCTTGGCGATGGCTTGGTTTTTCCTCGAGTTAATTGTAAAGTCGATAGCATTAGAGCAGACGAGATTGTTCTATCACTGTCTTCCACTGGGTAATTGTTAATTCAATAAAATTTGATCTAGCATCTACTGTAGTTGTTCTTGGCTTTTAAATATAAACTGCACCGGTATAACCTCTTTTGACTAGTAGAAGTTACATTTAATTTAGATAAGAAACGTTGGAGCAGTGGGTCACTCCAATACTTTAAAATAATTTAAAATGTCATTAAATTTTGCTGCAGGTACGGAAAATATGTGACATTATTGCCAGGAAAAAAATATCTCCAACTTATGTTCATTTGACAAAAGATTAAGAAGGGTGTCAATTAATGTTTTTGGGTTGTGTCATGACAAGACACGAACAAGATACAACTCGCAGTCATGTTTTTGTAATCTAATATCAACATGACCCATTTAAAACACAACATGACTCAACTAACATGATTAACGATTTTTACACCTCATTAACCGAGATAATACACATAAATACGAGTAAAAACTCAAATAAGACGATAACACAACTAACTAGGTGTGCATATGGGTCGGTTTGGTTCAGTTTCATAGCTAAACACCATAACCAATGTAGGTCGGTTCCATATTTTGGAACCAGAACCGTAACCGAACTGTGGACCCAAACAAACCCAAACCATTGGTTATAGGGCTAGTTCAGTTCCTGGTTCCACCAGTTTTTTATTACTCACATTATTATTCCAAATATTTAACTATCGTAAAAGGGTATCGTGTTGTTTGGAATTGATTACCAATAAAAAAAAATGCAAAATGATCATTTTTAAAATTCAAAGGAGTAACCTATAATATATGAGAAAATAATATATAGATATAAAAATATTAAAAATAGCTTCATGAAAATAAAATAGTAGAAATGTTGTATAATGTCAACTTATAAACACTTCAACTATAATTTCACATGCCAAAACATAAAAGAAAAAGATGTTAAAATGTACAAGAAAAATAAAAGTGAAATATGCGATCCGGTAAAATAGTTGTTTTTGTGTCGGTTCCATCTTCGGTTCGGATCGGTTTGGGTCTCGGTTGAGTTTTATGGTTCTTGGAACCAGAACCAAAAATGCAGTTCAAACCACTTGGTTCCATAATTTTTGGAAGTTGAACCAAACCATTAGTTCGAAAACCCAACTCAACCCAATCCAACCCAACCCAACCCAACCCAACCCATGAAGGTCGCTTTGGTTCGGTTCTTCGGCTGATCGGTTTCGATGAACATCCCTGAGACTAAAACGAGTCATAATTTTGACCCGAACATGACACGACTTTGTATCAGAAAATCCCGACACAAACACAACATATCCCGCCATGCCAATTTTGGGTCTATTTTGTTATCATCATCATCATCCTTGCCTTAATGCCATCATATGGGGTCGGCCACATGGATTCTCCTTTTCCATTCTAATCTATTATATTATATGCATTATTACCATTCAAGTTTAATTCCTTAAGATCTATTTTGTGTTGTCTAAAATTTCCACCCCTATGAAAGAATGAGATAAAGTGGGAGTATATTTTCCTACGAGTGAAAGTTGTATTCGATTTACTTGTACCTTTTCTTTTTATTTTTGTTAATAAAAGAAACTTTTATGGTAGAATAAAGTTCCCCCATCAAATTTTTTTTTGGGGGGCGGGGGTAGGGGTAAGGGGAAAAAAAAAGTTCCCCCCATCAATCATAAAAAGAGTACATAGAGTTAATGTCCTCACATAGCGATCTCTTTCCAGTTCAGAAGAATACAAGGAAAGAGAACATTCTTAATATTTTTATGAAGCCTCTCAAAGAGAAACGAAGTTTTTAATTCTTTACCCTAAGAGCTCTTTGCCCCTACTTGGTCGTTGAAGACGCTATCATTTGTTATTATCTAAACCATCCAATAGATGGATTAGACCACACTCCCCTGAAGGCATGATACTTTCTTCACTCCAATATCCTCAATCTCCAATTTCATTCAAATCACAAAACTCCTTGGTATGGCTACGAATTCTTAAAGTCTTGACAAGACTGTTTGAAATAAACCGTGAGAAGGGATAATGAATTAACAAATGATCTAAACTTCCATTGCAATTCTACACATAATAGCACCAAAATCTCCTTTTTAGAAGTATGTTGCAAGTTTTTACATTTCCAACGACAATATGCACTATATGTTTGAGTTCTAAATCAACTAATAAGGGGGCCAAAAACAGGATTTCATGTTAACATTGAGCCCATGAAAGAAAGATTACAAGGGGGTATCCCGGCTCATCAAGCGAACATATTTTTCTGCCTGACATGCCCAGATCCACCTTAAAATCCTTAATAGAATGTAGTGAGTCAGTGGCTTCCACTAACTCTGAATCTTTATAAGTACTTCTGTATATTCCAAACTCAACCCCCATTGGAGCCCACTACAACCAGAGAAGCAATAGGCTCATTATGTATGGGTCAGCTTGACAAAAACGATGCAAACATGAACGCTGAACCTGCAACAGCATTCTCCAAAAATCAAATAGACCGTTCCCCCACCTTTAAAGAACTGTAACTATAAAAGGAAAGGAGATTCTCGGAGATGAATTTTGTGGTTCTCGGTAAGGGTGGACATAAGCCCGCGGCTCTCCAGACAGATTTGTAGGGCTTGGGATGATTAAATAGGCCCGAAAAGCAGGCTTAGCGAAATTTTAAGCCTATGTTTTTCATGAGCGGGCCTGGGTAAGCATTCTTAGGCCCGCACAGGCTTGGCCTGACCCGACGCCCGATTATTATCATATGTTAATTGTCATAATATAATAGGCTATTATGCTTTATAACTTGTTATAGGTTAAACTTGTAGTACGGGGAATAAAATAATAGACTAAAATAGTTGGGGTAAGTTTTCAATAAACATTTAATGCTCTATTATACTTTATAGGGGTGGAAAATCGTGTTACTGTGTCGGATGCAGGGTCGACCCGACACAAAATAATTTTTAGTGACACTAACACGACACGTTGTCATGTTGATTTTTCACAACATGAACATGACCCACTTCTAATACGACACAACACGATTTACAAATTTGATGTGATTCAACCCAATTAACACAACACAATTGGCATGACACGATTTATAACAAATATTTCTAATACATGCTTTGAAGTGCACCGGAAAATAATTACATCACAGTTTAATTAAAGTAGCATATTTTTAATTGTCCATAGCAGATTTTTATCTACTCTGTTCTTAATTTATCCCACAAAAAGTATCATAGCAAATTTTTAATTTAAGTAGCATATTATAGCAGATTTTTTCTAAATTATGCTTTTAATTTCCCCCAAAAAATCACAAACCACCTATAAGCATGCACAACTAAAACTTATATAATCTCAACCTTTAAAAGTTTCATAACATTTTAAACACAACTTAAAGTTGTTAGTAAGATTACAATTCACAAATTTAAAGAGGTATAAAAAATATAGTTTTTTAGCTATGATCATAACTAATAAATTTAAAGAGTCTTCAAAAGATCACTCCTCTTCTTGCATCATTCTTTCTCCCATCATCATGCAAAATATCATCCCTATGCCAAAAAAAAAAAAAATAGAATAAAACAATTTAGTAATACAAGTGAAACTGAAAAATAGAAGAATAAGATGTATTAACTTTGTTAGCATCCAATGAATTACTTTCCTTGTTTTCCAATTGTATGATATCATTCAGCGAGCTCAAGATAATTTAGCTCCAAATCACCTTAGTAGTAAAAAATCCAAAATGATTAACAAGTTGTAATTTTTAATTTAAAAAAAAAAACGAATTGAAAAAGAAATATAAATTTACCTTTAATGCCAAAAAGCCAATCTCTAGTATTAATCAAGGCCTCCACGGTTTCAGGTTTAAATGAACTCTGATATTGATCAAGCACACGACCACCATTACTAAAGGCAGACTCTGATGCAACCGTGGGTACAGGACACTTAAGACATCATGAGCTATACAAGCTAGATCGAGGTATCGGTATTGATGAGCTCTCCAAAAGCTGGAAACATCCAATTGTTCTTCTAAGTCACTCCTTGGTTCACCCAAATACATCTCAAGTTATGTTTTTTGCATGAAAGAAAGTGCTCGACTCTCATAAGTAGAGAACTCAATAAAACAACAATGTATTTAGTAAAAAAACAGCATCATGTATTTACTAAAAAATTAAGAAAATACCATTATGTGGAAGTGGCATCACTTGAAAATATAAATCCTTTTTTGCAATTTCTAATCTTTGTCAATAAAATGTGGAGTCACCCACACAAATCCATTTGTGATGATTGAAGACCATAAATTAAATATTAAAGAAACCCTACCGGGAGCTAACTCAAGCATTTTTTTCAATTTTTTCTTTTCCCTTTGCAGCACTTCTTGATATATTTATCACATCCTCGTATACTGAAAAGTTACCCTAACACCCTCATACTCTACGAATTGAAATGGCAAATCATGCATTACAATGGCGTCACTAACTGACTCCCGAAATCTTTCAGCCTTAAATTTGGAAGAGCGCATTGACATATCCCATGAGATTGGTTCATCAACATTTGGGATATGTCATTTTCGTCCCTCCTTGGACACTTTTTCATACGTTTTTTCAATCTACCCGTCCCATTCTTAGATGCACACATAAATTTTTCAACATTTTTTTACATTTGACTCATTCTTTTCCAGCATCACCAATGGGAAGAATATAAAAAAATTCCATACCTCTAATCAATGTTCCCGAGATTGCTCGAGTGATATGCCCTCTTCTGTTTCTGTCCCTAATTTCACATTAACTTCAACATCATCATCCTCGCAAGAACTATTGAACCTAAAAAAATCATAACTATTGAACCTAAAAAAATCATAACAATATAGAAGTAAGTGACTAAATAAACTCACAATCTGAAAACAAATCACATAAAAAAGACACAACACAATATGAAAAAAATAACAACAAAAATGAATAAACAATCTGAAATAAACCCCCAAAAAACAAACATACAATCACCACATCTTCATCTAATTCATTCAATACGGCTTCTGGGAGTTTCACCCTCTTCTTCTCCCCAACAACTTCAAATGATTTTGCCCTTTTCTTCTCATTATCATTGACTGAAGTCCATTTTGAGTTCATTATGTTGGAGGGGAACGTAGTCACCGGAAGTGATGTGACGGTGGGGCAGAGGAGGGCCGGGGATAGACAGAGGTGTTAGCATTCAAGTGTGTGTGCTAATGGCGTTCAGTTTTCTTCACAGGAGAAGGGGAGGTTGTGTGCGGTGCTGAGAAAAGCCGACCAAATTGAGTTTCTGAGGGCGGGATGACGACTGAATGAGGGAGAGGGGGGCGCTGTCTGGGTTCGGTGACGGAGGTTGGGAGGGTTAGTGAGGAATGTGTCGGATGGAGTTAGTGAGGGATTTGATGTTTTGATAGATGACGGCTGATGGTAGAGTAAAAGTATTGAATGGAATGGCCAAGGGTTTTAGTCTTTAGCCTTGGGTTTGTGGTGTCAAGACTCTTAGTGGGCTGGGCTTTTGATGTGAATCAAGAATTAGGGGTTATTTTTAGTATTTTTAGGGTTGTTATTGTATTTTGTTATTTTTTAGTCGTTCTTTTATTTTGGTATTTCATTGTATTTTCCTTTTATTTAGTATTTAGAAGAAGGAAGGCTATTGGCTCTTATGGATATAAATGTAATTAGATTCTCAGCTTAGAGGCCAAGCAGCCTCCTTCTTATAAATAATCATTCGTAGCCTCATTTGGTGCATTCTTCCATTTTGGGATATATTGATTTGAGAGAGTTATCTTTTCTTGCTCCCATTTGACGCCATTTACGTCAATTGGTATCAGAGTCTAGTCGCTCCACCGGTTATTGTTGTTGTAAAAAAACAAAAAACTCGTAAACAATGTCAATGTGGGTCCAAGAAAAGATGAACACCTCCACGGAAAACAATAAAATCTTGGAGGCCCTTGACCGATTGACGGCTCGGATGGCTGAACTCGATGCGCGTATTCCTCCACCAACAACCACCTCGCACCATGATCCTCTCCTCCAAATTTCAACCTACCCCCACGCCCAAAGGCACCTCGAACCACCCACCACCATCCTAACCCTAATTCAAGAAACTCTGACCCTAACCCCCCAAACCCCTCTAACTATGCTTCCGCAACCCATTTCACACCACCACCCCAACAAAATCAAAACCCTAACCCTATTTCACCCACCACCACATCAACCACCACCATCCAACAACCGTCCACCCCTTTTGGACCATTTTCGGCTCCGAAAATACCCACCACTGTCGACAGGGCCCCAACATCATATTCCCTTGATCAGACCACTCAAAAGGTGGCCGACATTATCCCAGGCACTTCCGATCTCTTCCCTTAAGGCGACCGACCCCCCGATCTGCTCCTGTTGGGCTAGATTCAGCCAGTCGGACATCACCCACTGCCAAACATCACGTTTTTAGTGCGGGAAAATCTCGGGTATTGTTCCCTTCCCACATTCTATTATCGAACCTCCCATGCAATGGTCGTCAGTAAAATTTTTGACCAAGAACACATATTTTTCCCCCCGATCCATCCAAGATCCAACATGTGCAAGAACTAGGGTTTGACATCAAAACCTTGGTTTTTGATCCTGATGGTAGATATTTTTGATGTTGGACATGAGTGGCATGAGGAAGAAGATGAAGATTGATGCAAGAATTGAAGAATCTTCCCCAAATTTTCAGCAAATTACTTTTTGGGCCCTCAAGCTTTGCCTCTTCCGCAATTTTGGACAATTTTTGCAATCGACCTCAATCTTAAAGTTCAAGGATGAACTTTTTCGAAGACGGAGAGTATGATGTGAATCAAGAATTAGGAGTTATTTTTAGTATTTTTAGTATTTTATTGTATTTTTGTTATTTTTTAGTCTTTCTTTTATTTTTAGTATTTCATTGTATTTTTTTCCTAGGGACATAAATGTAATTAGATTCTTAGCTTAAAGGCAAAGCAACCTCCCTCCTATAAATACTCATATGTAGCCTCATTTGGGCCATTCTTCCAGTATGAGATATAGTGATTTGAGAGAGTTTAGAGAGAGTTATCTTTTCTTGCTCCCATTTGATGTCATTTACGTCAGCTTTTATTTATTTTAATTTTTAAATGGGATAATATAGGGTCTTGATGGGATTTATATAGGGGCTTAATGAGGCATACTGGGTTTTAATTGGGTCAATAATGGGTCTTAATGGGGTCACTATCGTGTCTTTAATCGTTGTAATCGAGTCCAATTAGGGTTAATTGCGTGTCAAAAATTGAATACGAACATGAGACGACACGATGGTGGGTCCAATCAATTCGACCTGAACACGACCCAAACAGGATAAGCCGTGTCAATTTCATGGTAATTTCGTTGCGTGTCGCGTCGCGTTGTTTCCAAAATTGCCACCCCTAATGCTCTATTTTACAATTTACATAATCTATGTAAATAAAAAAGTTGGCAAAATATAACAAAATGATAAAAAGATAATGGTTCATTTTTGGGCCTGGATAATAAGGTGTTCAATCTGGGCGGGCTTGGGATGGTATAATTAGGCCGACCCAATTCGGACATGGACGGGCTTGGGCAGCCACAACACTCTTTATTATATGGAGTAAGCCCGGCCCGAGCCCGGCCCTGTGTCCACCCTTCGTTTTCAGATAAGAACCTTTTTTCGAAATCCATTAGCATGCATTTGCTCCTAAATATAGAGAGCACCACAGAGAATTGTGTTCAGAAGAGCATCTCCTGAACCATTTACCCCCTAAGGTCCTATATCTCCAATATAAATCCCCTACACTGAACCCTCATAAAGTTTAATATTATAGAAAAATGCCTAAGAAGTTGTCTCATCATTCTAATTACTCTAAAATTATGCAAGGTTTGGACCCATCATGGGGGATTTTGTTTACTAACCTTATAGTTCCATGGTGTGATCATGAAAAGTTCTTGATTCTTCTACTTGTTGAAGCATTGAGCTCATTCTTTGTTTCTTTTTAGTGACAAAAGAGATGTGAGAGTTTGAATTTGCTATTAGTGTGCTTTGCAGTTCTACTATCTCATGTGCTACACATTGTGTTTTTTTTTGCAATAGGTGAAGATGTTCCACCAATGCAGTTGAAAGAGGGTGTGTTTAGATGTATAATGCAATTATATGATTGCCTTCTAACAGAAGTGCATGATCGCTGCAAGAGAGGGTTGAACTTAGCGAAACGTCTTAACAGCAGTTTGGGTTTCTTTTGTTATGACCTATTATCTGTTGTTGAGCCTCGCCAAGTTTTTGAACTGGTGCGCTATCTACTTATTTTAATTTTTGGACCGTCCTTTTTTTTTTTTCTTCATGTTGGCACACACAGTTCTGTATGTTTGGGTATGTGTGTTGCACTGTATGGAGACGTAACATGGACAAGAGGTGCCAAATCTTAGGGATTATAATGTGTAGCAAAACATATTGCTATGATGTATGAATTTAAAGAAAAGGTAATGCGACTCATGATGAGTCGCATCACAGATGTATGAGTGAAGGTTTAACAAACAGTTTATTATTGATATGCTTTCTTGTGGGTATATGCTGCTCAAATTCTTTTGTGTTCTCTATTACCAAAACTCATGGTGAAAAGGAAGTGTGTCATGGTTTGAAAATCTTCTCTGTGCAGGTGTCTTTATTGTGACAGTCCATGCAAGTTTAGACCGGTTAAATAAGTTCTAGTCATGACAATTAAACAGAAATATGTAATAATTTGGTGAATATTGTCAATGTGTAATTGAAATCTGTTATGGGTCTGTAAATTTCATGTTGTTATAGCAAACACCGAAACTGTTCCGCATTCTACGAGTTTGTTGTATTTCAATTGATATTTGATAGTTAATTAATTGACACCAAAATTGATGTTTTTCGTAATGAATAATCTAGTTTCTAAGTCAACGTTTCCCTCCCAGATACGAGTTGGGGTTGTACATAAGGGAGGGTCTGTGAGTTTGTCGCGTATAAGAGTTTGAATGAATCCCTCTAAGAACATTACTTGGATAGGCTTCACCCATTACCATACGGTTTTGAGCTAGACGCTTGAGTATGGTATCAGAGTTTGGTCTTGAAAGGTTTGGGGCATAATGGTCAAGTCTTCTTAGCAGTTGCTTGTGACCGTTTAAAGCATTTGTTGCAAGTGGTTTCCAAGTTTGAGCTGGGTCACCGTGAGGGAGTATGTAATAATTTATCTCACATCATAAAGTATGGGCTCCTAAGCTAAATATATAAGTTAAATTGGCCTCGCTTCTATAGTTATTTTCTTGTGTTGGATGATCTGACATTTCTATGTATATTTTCCAAGAGCTGGAACATTCAAACGTATTTTATCCTGATATTTATAATTACATTACATAGAGGTCCCTTTGAGGTTTAACAAGAAATACATGGACCTCCCTCTTTTTTTAGTTAATTCATTGGCATCCCTTCTGAGTTTGTGCTGGGTAACAAAGACATTCCCTATGTTAGTCAATGGTCAGGATAAATTAATATTTTTTTTGTTCAAAATTCCCTCTTTACCCTTCTGCAGTCAAACTGAGACATATCAAATACACGTAATTTGAGTAAATTTTATGAGCAACAACCTTGCCAATTTAGCACAATGAAAATCAAATTGAATTGAACCCAGTTAATTTTATTTTATCTTTACTAGAATGTTTAGTTTGGAGGTATGTTGTTTAAGATTTTACCCTTTTCCCCATGAATATTTTGGTTGACATTTAGTGAGAGTTATTTTTCATGCCCCGCAGGTGTCCTTGTACCTGGATAAGTTCTCTGGAGTATGTCAAGTAGTTCTGCATGATTGCAAGCTTACATTTTTGCAAATCATTTGTGATCATGATCTTTTTGTGGAAATGCCTGGCAGAGATCCTTCAGATAGGTACATATTCAGTTCTTCTCCCTTCCCCTCTTTGCCTCTATGAACTCTTATTCTAGCCCAAATGGGGACGGACTTGTATACAACCAAGCAACTCTAAGACTGTCCATGCCAGAAATATTATGGAATGAGCAAATTGAGATCTCAAGGAATGTCCCCAAGTTATAGTTATTTACTGGAATCACCTTGTGTTTAGGTGTCTTTTATTACCATATATTTTTTATTTTAGAAGAGATCAGTGTGTTAGTGAAATATTTATGTTCTTTGTGGAGAACAAAATACAAGCAAAAGTGCAGGGGATGAAAAAAGGATTTTCGAAAATATTAGATTCATTTCTGGTTATACCATATTGAAGAGATTGTTGATGATGATAAATGCTTTGTGGGGCTGCTGCTAAACTATGTTATCTGAATTTTTTTTATAAATATTCTGTTATTTTGATTGAGTATAATTGTTTAGTTATTCACATCTTCCTTTTGTTTCGTTATCCTCTTTTTTTCTTTTCTTTTCTGGAGAATGGAGTGGGATGGTGTGGGGTGTGTGTGTGGCTTTCCACAGGGAAAGGCTACGAGTCCTAATCTTTTTTAATCACCCTAATACCTACCATATAGAAATCATAGATTGGACTCATTTCTTGGCCTTAGTGCTAAAGATCATATTAAGTTTGTTTATATAAGGTCCATGCTCACTAGTTGAAGCTATATTCATTCCCATAGGTCTATTCTCCCTAATGTTGTGTTAATCTTTCTCTTAGGTGGTTGCTGATATTTGATCCATTATCTTATAGATCCGATTTGTTGTGTAAGACATTGATTGTCCAGTGAACTTCTTGTTCAATTGCGTTCTTATTAAAACATGTAGTACATGCATTGTACAAGTTGAAACTACTCAATAAAATGTGATACTCCTTCCGTCCCAAATTAAGAGTCCACTATTCCTTTTTGGGTTGCCCCTAATTAATAGTCCAGTTTCCTTTTATAGACATAATCTAAGCACCAAATTGCATGATAGAAAACAAGTATTGATCTTGCCATTGATTGAAATGGTTCCGTAGCATCAATAATAACAACTAAAGAAATGAAATGGTTCTTTCTCTCTCTATTCTCAATTCTCCATATTAAAAGGTTAAGTACAAATGAGGGCCAAGTGGCCTATTTATAGGGAGAGTTAGCTTGCTAAACAAGCTATTACCTAAAATGACTAAAAGGGGCAACTACTAATTAAAAAATGACATATTAGTCCAAACATACTTGGAAACTAATAAAGCTCTAAAATAAAGAAAAATTACAATAAAAGCAAGAAAATACTAAAATAAAACCCTGATTC
Source organism: Sambucus nigra (assembly GCA_949130495.1). Taxonomy (NCBI): domain Eukaryota; kingdom Viridiplantae; phylum Streptophyta; class Magnoliopsida; order Dipsacales; family Adoxaceae; genus Sambucus; species Sambucus nigra. The sequence goes on along the minus strand of OX422215.1, from coordinate 603,010,051 downwards.
TCATCAGAGGAAGTCTTTAGCACTCTGGCAGTGTCCCTTTGATCCCAAATTGTATCAAACCAATATAAAGTGAACATGGATACCAAATGAACTCAAAGATAATTAAAGAACTGTGCGTAACAACAACAAATTCCTATAAAAGTTGACTTATGAAGGAAGCGGATGCTTTGCTGCCATGGGAGAGATTTACCGGGCGCCGTTTAGTAACAGATACCTCATTGCCTTTCTGAACTAAGTAGTTTTGTAGGCGAGGGGGTGTGCTTTCTATGCCATCGATGGATTTAGAAGTCAAGAATGTCTTTCTACACAGGGATATCTTCGAGACCATCTCCATGGAGCCTCCTCCGGGTTTTCGGACTATAGGGACTATATCGGGAAAGTGCATCGTCTCCGAAATTCGCTTTATGGCCTTAAGCAATCATCTCGGGCATGGTTCAGCAGATTAAGTGAAGTTGTTATATCCATGGGGTTTATTTGGTGCCATTCCAATCATGCGAGTCTTGTTTGTCGTCAACCCTATGGTAAATGCATTATTTTGTTGGTTTATATTGATCGTACTATAATTACGGGTGATGATGTCGATGGGAATGCATGAGTGAAGATGGTTATTGAGAAGGTGTTTGATGTGAAGAACTTGGGTCTCAGTTATTTTTTTGGGATTGAGGTGGTTGGGTCTCGATGCGCAATCTCTTTATACTAGCATAAATACACGGATCTTCGTCAGGATAATGCTAGATTGTCACCCGACTACTGCCCCTATGTACCCTAACCTAAAGCTCTTGACTGAGATAAATGATTTGATTCCCAATTCTTCAGTTTATCGGAAATTGGTTGGTTGTCTCATATACTTGACGAACATGGGTCAGATTTTTCATTTATTGTGAGTATGGTTAGCTAGTTTATGCATGCCCCACTCATCGCACAATTGGATGTTGTCTACCACATTTTGAGATACCTCAATTCATGTCTAGGGCTAGGGTTGTTTTATGCTGCGAGAGTCAAATAGGTCTCTCATGGTAGACATTCAACTTCGGGCTTTTGTACTTTCTACGACTCTCACCTCATCTCATGGAAAAGCAAAAAGTAGGCGGCGCTTTCATGCGATGTCTCATGGGACATGTGAAATCAAAGTCGCATCCAAGTATATAAGATCTTGGGGATCGATCATCCATTATCGTTTTGGTGAGGGTTGGATGCACAACTTTAAATATAAAATTTATATATCAAAGGTATGTAAAAGGAATGAACATTTACTCCCAGAGTTCCATGTTAAGATCTAGCCTCTAATTAAGCACGGCAATTTGTACAACATAATCTCTTCTCTAAAGGTTATGTACACCTTCAACTTCATCTTCTTCTTCTCCTCCTCCTCCTCCTCTCTTTTCCCTTTTTAGGCTGTAACTAATTCTTGGGATGAAACTTCTTGAGTTTTGTAATAATTTTTTTGTTGCTTGGTCTTGCCACTGTAGTGAGGCAAATGCTATGCGTACATTATTAGCATTACAGTAAGCATGTTTTTATTTATTTTTTTGTTTATATTTATCTTTGTTATGTACTAGTATAAATGAATGAAGGCAAACAATGCAGGTAGTATATTTGACCTATTGCATCTGTTTTGATTGCAGAAACTACCTTTCATCTGTACTAATACAAGAACTTTTCCTTACGTGGGATCATGATGATCCATCTCAACAGGCAAAAGTGCGTGCATTATGGATATTTGTCTAACTGTTCATTTCGAGTGATTGTTTTAGTTCCTGATCAGCGTAATCTCGCATGACACTTTCTTCTTGCTGTGTGTAGGCAGCTAGAATCTTTGTAGTCCTTTTGTGCAAGCATGGGTTTGATGTTCGTTACCAAAAGCCTGAAGATAAGCTGTATATTGCACAGCTATATTTTCCTCTCGTTGGCCAGGTTCTTAGCATCACTAATATCTAATTACTGCATATGGCAATTTTTTTTATTGCAAACCTCTGCTTTTGCTGAAATTTTTATTGTATTTTGAGTACCTGTTTCCCACATTAATTGACAACTATCTTATGTCATGGAAATTCTAGAATGTTCCTATAGAATGAGATATTATAGTAAACTCTTATAACTGCATTGATTATTTCCCTTTCGCACACTGACTTTCATAAATGTATATGTTTAGCTAAGTGTCATGATGCTGCTTCATGTTGGTATTCGCACAAATAGAGGAGGAATATATTTGTATAACATAGGCCATTTAAGCTTAACACACTTTAGGGAATATACAAATTTCTCTCTCTTATAAAAGCGGATTACGTATGCACACATGCCTGACATTAGTTCTTGCTTATCTCGATATCTTGAGTCAACGAATTAAGATACCATTTTTGATTTCTTAAATTTATCGAAGTTTGATGGGTTTGGGAAGATACTTTTGTGAAGTATGACTCCTGGATGGAACTTTTATATTTGTTCATTATACTCCGCCGTCCCAGAATAATAGTAGCTGTTTGACAGTCAAACATGTTAAGAAAAAAATGTACTCTCTAAGTTACCTTTGAATGCAAGACAGGTTCTTGTATCATTGTTCTCTCATGGGTATTGTTCGGATGTTCGAATGTGCAACTTAGGGATCTCACATAGTTGTATTTTATGTTTAGATACAAGACTATTTATTTGGGACAGACTAAAAAGGAGGGTTATTATATGGGACGGAGGGAGTAGTTTTAGTAATTGTAGTTGCATTTTGGTCATTAATATTATAGTTATATTTGATAAATATCTAAAAAAAAATTCTACTTATGATTTAGGTATGAAGCCTACAAATAGTTTAAAAATTTTAGTCTTTGTTTATTTGCTACCTAAATGTGTTGTAACTCGTGATGCGTGTACAATATATTCACACTTACGCAGATTCACATGATAAGGTCTACCATTCATTGTTCTTCCTTGCTAATTGAGTGTAGTGTGAGGTATGGCGTATGCAAAGACTTAATTATATGGGATTACTTGCTCTTAAGTGGCTGCCCTCAAATTCAAACACAGGTTCTCTCGCTTGGTAGGCTGCGAATTTCATCGCTGCACCAGCCAATGGTCCCTATAAACACACATGATAAGCTTTATATATATACAAAGTTGAAGTATTTTAAAGAACCACAGAAGGGGGCACAACCCTGTGTACAAACTGTAGGAAAAAGAGAAGGGCCCCCAAAAGGAACCTCAATGCATAAGAGTGCCACATAAAAACAGCACCGGAGGCCTACAAAAATGTGTTGATTACATAATTAACTAAACTCCTAAAAAACCACAAAGGAGAATGATGACTGGAAAGCCCCCCGCCCGCCCCGCCCACCCCCACACACGCGGAAAAAATAAAATAATATTAATAAATAAATAAATGAATAAAAAGGAAGGAAGCTCTTTACTTTTTAATTTTTTAAATTGCTTCGTAGACAAAACGCAGTATGTTTTCACACATTGAAGATTTAATTAGAGGCGGCCAAATGCTTAGTATATTATTCTTTTGACAAGTTAAATTCTTAATTTTTTTTTTCGTTTTCTTCCTTTCTGCATCAACATTTGCTCCCATAATTATTTGTTTATATCAGTTAATAAAAATATAATAGTTTTTAATAATTTACAAGTATTATACTTTGATCTCTTTAGTTTGAAAGAACACATTTCAACCAATAAGGTTTACATTTTGAACCCATTTTTTGTTGAGGCTAATTATATTATAGCCCTTGAATGTCTTCTAACATGTCCAATGTGTGTAAACATGGTAAAAAATAAAAGAAAATTAAGATATTCTCTATGCCTGTGTGAAAGGTGTCGTAGAGTGTCAATTGTCATACGCGTGTCACCCTGACACATGACCTCCGGGAGATTGTTGGTGCTTCATAGGCTCAACGATACACATGGCTGACGCTACAACTCAAGGATCTCTAGCTGTAGTCTCTTTCCAAATGCAACAAAACTTGGGGTAATCTTTAAATGGCTTCATCGACGAGGCCCAAAAGATAGCCCTGAACTTTACCCTCTCCCACAATTATTCTCGTGTCCTCTTCTTTCTCTTCAAAGATTCTATTGTTCCTCTCAATCAACAAGGCACAAAACATAGCTGACATTATACCTCTCCGAAGACATTCATCTTTAGGTGGGCTGGCAATGAAAGCTTTTAAATAAAGGTAATCTGAAATAGAAGTTGTTGAGAGTATTTTTACAGTCTTGTTGTACTTGTTCAAAGGTCTTTTATTAATGATTTGATACTTCCTTTAAAGGGTGTTAGTCTTGTTTTCTCTCGTGTTGCACATTTAGAGTATAATACCTCTCATTAGATTTTAATTAGTGTAAGACCAATCGTAAGACTTAACCTTCAATTGTCATTCACGTGACATTTTACAAATAAAAATGATTAAAAAACTCTCAAAAAGTTAAGAAAAAAAATCAATCTAAACTACTACCCCAAATCTGGTGTCACAACCATCCTACACCAACCAACCCAACAACACAATCCAACCAATCCACAAGAATTGATTATTTATCATCGTGGCATATTTGGGGAGAGATGGGATTCACAACAAAGCCCAAGAACAGAGTTAAGGGCTTGGGAATGAGTTTCTTCCTTGTTATCTTCCCTACCCCCATTTCAAACAAGAACAAACCTAAATTCTTCTTCTTTACTCCTTAGTCGCACCAATCCAAACTCCCCTTTTCTGAAGGCCAGTCCAAAATCCCAACTTTTATCATCCATCTCCATATGTTCCCAGATCTGGTTTAGACCCATCTATCTTGATTTGTGAACGTATGTATATATACAAATATGCCAGACTATGTGCGTGCGTGCATGCAATATTTTAAAAGGCGCGAGGCGTAGTTGAAGCGTTTTGCCTCTGCGAGGCGTAAGCCTCAACTTTTTCCCACGAAAATCACTAAAAATGATATAAAAATAATAATTAAACGAGGAACAAAATATGTATCACATCTATCATGAAAACGAACAATGTAAACTCGATTCCACAACACAATACAAATAATAACACCATCCTGTAATCATCATAATACATATTATACCGTCAAGACAAAAATACATATAATACCGTCAAGACAAAAGAAATCCATAATAGTGACAACTCACTACAATAATATAGTAATAATATAGCCAGAAAAATAAAGTCAGTTTATATATATATAACAAAAAAAAAGAATATATATTTAATAATGCTCTTGTGCTGACTAATCCGCATTTTAAGAATGCGGACCGGACATGTGTCACCTGGCGGTGCCCTTAGAAATTATCGCCTAAATTATAGGCACATTCTCTCTCTTTTCTGGGCTCACCGCCAGGTGACACATGTCCGGTCCGCATTCTTAAAATGCGGACTAGTCCGCACAAGAGCATGACTGTATATATATATATATATATATATATATATATATATATATATATATATAATAAATCAGGAAGAATGTATGTATGATATTTCTGCTTTTTATGTATGACATTTTTTTCTTCTTATGTATGATATTTCATGTGTTGCATGGGTGCATAGTATATATACACATGCATGCATAGCATACATACACGCATACATACATGCATGCATGCATACATACATACATAACAAATGGGCTGGGCTTTTAATTGGGCTGGGCCCAAAATAGTGGGCTGGGCTTTTATTTGGGTTGGGCTAAATCGTGCCATAGGCACGGGCATGGGCTAGTATATATATATATTAGAAAAAACCAAAAAAAGACACATCGGCATAGATAATACAAAGAAGAATGGAAATTACCTTCGGTTTAGCGTAAAAGAGACAATCGGCTTTGGGCAGCAAACGACTTGTTTTGTGTTGGAAACGACAGGTAATTAAAAAAAAAAAAACTTTTGACCACTTTTACCCTTAATGAGGAGAGAGAAAAATGAGGCGTAAGCCTCAATAGCCTCGAGGCGCAAAGCCTCAAGGCTTAAGCCTCAGTTACAAAAGGCGCAAGCCTCAGATAATACAGTAGAAGCGTAAGCCTCAGCCCGCCCACCTAGCGCCTCGCCTCGAGGCGAGCCTCAATTCGCCTTTTAAAACATTGCGTGCGTGTATATATATATATATACAGATAGGATCAGGTGCGGACTTTGTCCTTATCCCGAAAGTGGTCCTCTCGTGGTCCCAAAGACTTTTGTTATTTACTCTAGATGGTCCCCCTCTTGTCTTATACTAAAACCTTAGTTTAAGACTATATAATTAAAAGATTTATAATTTAGACCCAAAATTAGTATCAAGACCTTAAAGATTTTAGAACCTCACCAAATTCCGACCAAACCCTAATTCTGGTATTAGAGCCATAAGACGTTCCTTTTAGACTAAAACGACTTTAATGCCCTTGGGATTTATCCCTCGCATTTACCAAGATATTTTTGGAACCAACCCAGACTACCAACCTATACCCATAGCTGATTTAGACTCAGAAGGATGTTTAACCACACACATAGACGGTTGTTCACACATTGAACATATCCCAGCCAAACACGCAGACAGTAGACAAGTTACTGCTGGTGCTATTAATAGTATAATAGACCAAAATAAGTGTATACTGCTTATATTAAGACAATTAATAAAAGACACTCAAACCTTAGAAAGAGAGATAAAAAATATCTCTAAAAGATTATTAGACATAGATAATCAAATCCCAATAGACTTAGTTCACGTTTTAAAAGAAATAAATATTAAGACTAATCATATAGAAGTCCTTAACAAAGACATTTTAGAAATCAAGACTTTAACTAAAAATCAAGACAGTGAGTTAATTAAACTTACTAAAGAACAAGCTAAGCTTATCCCTAGACTAGATAGTTATCTTCCTAATGGAGATAGTTAGATCAAACTGGAATGGGGTACCAAGAGACCTCTCCATTCAGACTTTATCAGAATTTTATCAAAGAATTTTAGAAAAGATAAATGATGATAGATTTTATTATAAGATAAATGAAAATGAGATTGCTAACGCGGCTAAGGCAACTAGACTTATATTAGAAAGATTAAATTTAATTTCTACATCTATAGCAGCTACCTAAGACTATAACAATAGCTTTGTTAAAGACTTGCATTTAGACTTAAAGGCTAAGAGACAGAAGGATTAACCACCTTCTACACAGACTTTGTTAAATTTCAACAAAATTTAGCAAATTACCTTAATAATAGGGAAAGCCATAATCTATCCAAAATGGATAGTATTATTAATGAACTTAGACTAGACATGGCCCAAGTAGAAGAAAAATACAAAGAAATTATAAATGGAATCAAAGCCGTATATAATAAACCATCCCAAGCAGAAATAAACTCGCCTTTTATTCTAACTAGGTTAGATAATATTGAAAAGACTGTAGAAGCCATAGAAGTTAATTCTCTATTATTAATGAAGTAAAAGACTGTAGAAGCCATAGAAAAAGATAATGAAGTAAAAGACTATATCACTAACGTTGGTAAAACCATCGTTAATTCTCTAGCTAGACATAGTGAAGAAACTTCTGAAAAGACTAGAAAAGAGAATAAGAATTTTACAGAAGAAATCCTTAATCAGATAAAAAGACAAAAAGATTATTCAGACTTCTTAGAAAAAATTGAAAAAAGACTTGAACAAAAACAGGTAACCACCTGTAAGTTTAAAGAATCCCCTCATATAGAAACTAGAGAAAGAAATACCATAGGTAGACGAATCATAAATGATGGATTAGATAAGACTAATAAAATAGCCAGCTCTATCCCAAATATTGGACAGAGTAATCATATGCTCCAAAGACTTAAGGATTCATCCTCCAATGTTAGGACATGGTGGAAAGAAAGAAATTTCACCAATCCCCTCCAATGGAAAGAGTGGGGTGAAGTTGACTGGAAGATTGTTGAAGATTCCATTCATAATGGACAACTTCCAGCCGTTAGATACATAGACTTGTTTAAAGAAGGTGCCACTCCTAAGACTCCCAATTATAACATGACCTACCTACCATTGTAGAAATCATGTGTTAGACAAATCCTATACTGAGCTTCAAGTATTTGACTCAGAATGGCTTAGATCTAGAGGAACTGATAGGAAGTTCCAATTCCTAAACTTTGGACTTTTTCAAGCAAGAATCCAAGGATTATATAGACCCCAGAATAACATCAACATATTATGTTGTTTAGTAGACAAAAGATGGAAAGATTTTGAGAAAAGCCTTATTGGGATAGCCCAATTAGAAATGTCAGACAACATAGGATACTTTAATGTCATTCTGGCATTTACAGTAATCGTAGACACAACCAAACATTTTAAGTTAATCTTATATGCTAGTGGCTATGAAGACTATATAATCTCAGACGCTAATATAAACATAGAATTTCAAAGCTATGTGAAGTTCTCCCAATTTTCTTATGAAGGAATGCAATCGGGAATTCCTAGCGGTGGACTTAATGAAGAAATCTTAGTTAGAACCAATGTGTCAGACTATAATCATACTTACAGTATTAGGAATACTGGACCTATGAAAGAGAAAGCTAAGACCCTCTGGCAATTGCCAGAATTTCAAGAAACTAAGACTATACAAAATAAACCCTTGTTTATTAATCAAGACGTCACTGGAAATGTTACCATCCAGTTTGGTCCCCCTAAGATTGTCAATAAGAATATCCAGACCGAAGAAATTAGATTTAGAAATATGGGAGAAGCCATAATCAATGATCCTTCAGAAGGAGAATGTAGTAGTAAGACTAGTGCTAGTTTACTAAGACAAGTCACCTAGAAGATCATTTGAACAAAAAGACTTAATTAAAGAAAAAGCTAGGATCCAAAACTTTGAACATGAACCCTCTGAATTGGATATGAAGACATTTAAAGATAACCTTAAGAAGAGTCATTCTGTTAGATTTCAAGAAAGAGAAAGATTTAATATGATAGCTCAAGAGCGTATATTAAAATTAAAGGAATTTAAGAATACAAAAGAACTTCTTAGAAACCTAAGACTAATAGAAGAAGGAGAACAAAGATTAATGCCAGCTACACAAGTAGAGCCTAGTAAACAAGAGATAGGAAGTAGTAGTAGGCTAGAAGATGCTCCTAGACTTTTTAGTAAACCAATAGGAATAAATATTCCTATGTACTCAAGCACTGTAGTTAAGACTAAACCTGACTATATAAAAGACTTTCCAACTAGTGACAAGAGTTTCACTCCTGTTAAGACTATGTCAAGCCAAGCCATAAACCCAGTAGGTATATACCTTAACTTAGACAATGTTCAAGATAGGAAGAAAGCCTTAGATGAATGGCGTAATCAGATGAACATGTGTTTTGCATCTAATGAACAATGGGATGCAAGTTCATGTAAACAATACGCTGAGCAATCTATTAGAGGTATTGCAAAAGATTACTTAGATAGTTTAAGAAAGGCTACAGATGAAGACTCCTTAGCTAAGGTTGAGAAGATGAAAGAAAACTTAGAAGAAAGATCAATTGAAGAATATATTCAATTGTTCACATCAGAATTCATTGGAGCTGGACATCTAGCTCAGATCAATGAACAAGACCTAGCAAAAACTAAGTTAGCCCTCCTTAGCATTTGCAAATTAGATAAGATAAATGAATATAGCAATAATTACGAGCAACTATATTACCAAATTAAAGAATTTGGAGAAACCTTAAAAGATGAATACTTTAGAAAGATACCAGCCATAGGACAAATCCTAATTAATGAATATAGGAATTGGCCAGGAGTAGCTGGAGTTAAGAATAACTCCCTTGGTGAAAGAATCAATTTTGCCAAAGACTATATCATATCTAAAAGACGTGATATAACTCAAGGAAAGTTAATAGAAGAAACTTTTAAGCAGATCCCTCCGATCAAAGACGAAAGAGACATTGCTCCAATCCAATGGGGATGTGGAAGTGAATCTAAGAAATTCAAACAGAAATTAGAATGGAAACATAGGAAGTTTAAGACTAGACCTTTAGGATTTCCAAAGAAATATAAATTTAGACAATCTACTACCTTTAGGGAAAGGAATCCTAAGACTAAGAAAAAAAGATTTAACCAAAGAAGATACTTTAAGAAGAATACTAGTAAGTATAAGAAGGTTCCTAATTATAGGAAAGAAAAAGATATAGCTCAATCTAAGACTGCCACCAAAGAATGTTGGACTTGCGGCAAATGACACTTTGCTAAAGACTGCCCTAATAAAAAAGATAAAGAAAGTATTAAGATTATTAATACAATATTAGACTATGCAGATCAAGAAGAATTAGATATCTTATATGCTATAGAAATATCAGACATAGAAGATGATGATAATACTAGTATCTATAGTGTATACACAGACAGTGATTCAAAAGACTATAGTGATACTGATGAGTATGAAGACTCTCAGGATACTCTAGACTTGTATATGATGCAGACTAATCAAGAAGATCCAGATGATGAATATATAGACTTTAAAGACGCTTGGTATAAGTGTATATTAAGCCCATTTTTAAAAAAAAAGATGGACAGTTAGTAATCTTGAATTACTAACCTATATACCTAGGTGCTATTTTGATGAAAGACATTATTGTACATTTGAAATGAAATGTAGTAAGAAAGACTTTAGATGCGTAGAATGCTTTGAGATTATACAGAGAGAGTTATTTATGGTTTGTGTTATTTGTCAATTACACTACCATGAAGACTGTTGGAGAACTAAATTTAGAGCAATTTATACTAGTCAGTATGACGCTCAAATAGACCTAGACATTAAAACCTATTATCAAGACATTGATATGAATATAGCCAAAAGATTGCAAGAAAATGAAGACTTCAAAGGAAAGGGAATTTCCTATGATTTAAAAGAATACCATTCTGATAGTAGTTCAGAAGACCAAATTACCCTTAGATATTAGAGATAAACCTCAGAAAGGAATATCTATTTTAGAAAAGAACAATTTAGGAATTTCTACTAAACCGCATGCTTGTTTTGTAGAATTATTTGTTCAACATAAAGACTATCCTAAAAGACTTTCAGCCTTTATAGATACAGGGTGCTCTCAGAGTATTTGTAAGGCTAATGCCTTCCCTGAAGACTATTTTTTAGAAAGTACTCAAGAAATCTATGGTAAAGTGGCTAATGGAGATCCATTTACCTTATATTTCCAGACTATTCCTATTTATTTTAAATTAGGAAATCAGACCAACAAAACCGTTAATCATCGGTTTTGGATAATGGATTCTCGTCCTAGTTTCACAGGAAACATTATTTTAGGACAAGACTTTATTAGTAAATATCATCCTTATACTCAGTATAACGATAAGATATTAATTAGTGATCAAGAGGAATTTAATATTAAAGCTCCTCTCATGATCATAAGACCGCTTTTGACCTTATGCAGGTCAAACCCAATTGTAGACCCATAAAACATCAGAGTTCTTCAGCTGAGCATGGTGGACCTAGACCTACAACCCAACAAGAAGCCTTAGAAATTACTAAACCCTTGCAAAAAGAGTGTAAGTGTCCAGACCAAAAGTGTTATAAGCAAATAGTGCTTATACAACAAGACATCTTAGATCAAGCCCAGCATACCCTATTACAGGTTCAAGCTATACCCAAACGGAAGAAAATGGATATAGAAGTAGAAAAAAAAAAGATTAGGCAACTAGCTGAACCTACTTTAGGAGAAAATCCCATTGCTAAGTGGGATAAAGACCAAAGTTATTGTGAAAATCCCTATTAACCCAGACGCCACTATTAATGGTGGAACCTATAAGAAAGGATACTCACAAGAAGATAGGGAAGAATTCAAGAAAGACATAGATGAAATGCTTAAGTTAGGCATTATTAGAGAAAGTAAGAGCAGACATAATAGCTTAGCCTTCTATGTTCAAAATGAATCTGAACGTAAAAGAGGAAAAAGACGCATGGTTTTAGATTATAGACAATTAAATAAGAATTGTGAATTTGACTCTTATAAGATACCAGACAAGAATAACTTAATCAACTTGATTGAAGATAGAATTATATTCAGTAAGTTTGATTGCAAATCAGGCTTCTGGCAAATTAAGATGCATCCAGATAGTATTACTTGGACAACCTTTAGTGTGCGCCAAGGAAAATACGAATGGCTAGTAATGCCATTTGGATACTTGAATGCTCCTAAAGTTTTCCAAAGAAGAATGGATAATATATTTAGACATTATTCAGAATTTTGTCTTGTTTACATAGATGATATTCTTGTAGCCAGTAAGACTGAGATAGAGCATATAGACCATATCAAAAAGATTATTTTAGAATTAGACAAACATGGTATTGTTATTTTCGAAAGGAAAATGCAATTATTTCAGACTGAAATAGACTTTGTGGGAATGCATATTAATAAAGGAAAATTATCCTTAGCAAAACACATAACTAAAAAGATTCTTGAGTTCCCAGATCAACTCAAAGATAGAAAACAATTACAATCATTTTTAGGATTGCTTAATTGTGCTGCAGACTTTATTAAAGACCTTGCTTCAAAAAGACAAAGCTTAACATCCAAATTAAAGGAACAGACAAAACCAATCCCTTTTATTGGACTAAAGATGATTTTGAAGTCATAAGACAAATTAAAGATGCAGTCAAGAACATTCCTTTACTTGAACTGCCTAATGCAGAAGACCAGTTTATAGTAGAAACAGATGTCTCTGATAAACAATGGGGAGCAGTATACTTTGCCATTGATCATCAGACAAAAAAGAAGAAGCTGTGTAGATATAGCTCTGGAACCTTTACAGACCCAGAAACAAGATACACTGCCCATGAAAAAGAAGTTTTAGCCATAGTAAGGGCAATAGAAAAATATATGTTGTTTCTTAGACCTAAACATTTTACTGTTTATACTAACTCTTCTTATGCAGTAAAATTCAGAGATTTAGATTTGTCCAAATCAAGTACTAATAGACTAATTAGATGGCAACAATTGCTTAATGGTTATGACTTCTCTGTTATACATATTAAGGGAAGTAAAAATACCATTCCAGACATTATATCAAGAGAGTCAATGTTTGCTAACACTAATATGATTTCATGTTTTATGTTGCAAACAGAAGACCTAGAAGACATGAGTTCCTCTGGAACGAATAGACTGAACAGGGAAGATGTTGCAGACTATCTTAGACGCGTAAGACCAAATGCTGGTGTAACGCAAAGACCGACTCATATTCAAGACTCTCAAGAAAGACCAATCCTAGAGAACTTTGATGATATCTTGGTTCCTCCAGGAAAATCTAGACTAGAGATTATTGCTCAAAATAGACTCATTGGGTAGATGTACTTTCCCCAATATAGATCCGATCAAAGATACCCAGACTTAATCAAATTTAGACAAGAATTTTCAGAAGACGAAAATACTCTTATAGACGCCACATGGTGGAATGTGAAGAATAGACTTTGGATCGAGTTCAAACAAAATTTGGTAGCTATTGCCAGATTCATGAGAACTCAAAGACTTGCAGTTACACAGCTCAGTGGTACTGCTATGCCTAGACCTCAGATTCAGACTTATGCTCAGACTCTTGGAGAATCCTCCAAAACTAGACCTACTGATTTCTGTTATCAGAAAAAGACGTTTAAGACTAAGATTGTTGTACCATTTGGTCATAATAATCTCCCATTAACAAAAGACTTTAAAAAAGAATCTAATAACATTATTGATCATTTTAATATGTTATTATCATAAATAAATGGAGATGCCTTAATGGTTAAAGGTTTCTTTAAAGACGTTCCAAAAATATATCTTTTTGGAAAATCAGAAATGGCTCATATAACTCTTGCAGACCACGGGTTCATTGGACTCGTTCAGATAAAAGACATTGAAGACTCTGTTGTTCTTGGAAAAATAGTCCATGAATATATTAAGAAGGTTGAAGATTTCCTTCCTCTTTTTGCTAGAATCTATCAGATTGCTCCAAGTTCCTGTAGAGGAATGAGAGTTGAAGGATTTAGACTTGTTAGATTTTCCAGTTATATATTCGAAGACATTGAGATTCTATCGGAAGACGAGACTAAAGAATTAATTGTTGATAAGTCCAAGCTCCAGATTGCTCAAGCCATGGAGACCATAGAAATTATGGAGTTATTGACAGGAGAAGACAGGTGGTACACTGCCTACCACAAAGAAGACCTGATAATCCAAGCTGATGAGCCATTCAACGGAAGGCTCAAGAAAGAATCCAAGGAAATGGTAGAGATAACTTTGCCAGTTAGCCTTAGAACTGTAGGTCTCATTGATGAATTTTTTAACAATGCCCTACCAAAACAAAACAAGGAAGAAGAAGAAGACACAGATGAGACAAAGATGGGTCCCTCGTTAGTAGAGGAATTATTAAAGACTGAAGATGCTCTGCACTAGACCCCTGCATTATTGCAAGAAGACAAGAAGACTCCATGATACAATTCAGACCTGCCCCATACGGGCCCAGACCTCCTCTTTTTCATAAAGATAAAGGAAGACGGTGAAAGACGTTAGGTGCAAGATGATTGCAAAACGCCAAGACTGCTTTTGAAAAAGCAGAGAAGTAAAGACTTGAAAGATTCCAAGACTGAAGACCTTTAATAATTATGCCTTCAACCGGATCGCTTTTGATAACCGGTTACCAGTCATTGTAAGTGCCCTTATGCTATAAAAGGGACGTTAAGGTTGTATTGTAAGACATCAGGAGTTAGAGAGTGAGAGATTGCTAGACTTCCAGTGTTAGAAAGAGAGTATGCTTGTAGAGAGTAATATGTATATGAGTGAGTAAACCTCTCATAGTTAGGGGAGAGGGGAGAGTTGTATTTACTTATGCCATGCAATAAAAGTATTTTCTTTTCCAGAAATCTCTTATGTTAAGTTATTATTTTCCAAATTGTCTCCAACTTTCTGTTCATAGAGGACTATTGTGTAGAACCTCTGGTGTAGCACACAAGGTGTTATACTGGTGAACCGCCGTCGGGTGCCGATTAGCCGTGAGCCGTTAGCCAGGTGGGCGTTAGGCGTGAAGGCGTACAGGCAGGAAACGGGTCAACCGCCAAAGTAGTGGATTGAGGTGCGACACATAAAGAGAGAGTTGTAGGAGGCCGAGACCGGAGAAGAATAGTAACAAAGCTGAAGAGACAAAGGGAAGAAGATAAAGATATTGCAGATCAGAAGGAAGGTATAACTCGAACCAAACCCTTAACTATTTTTACATATTATTTCTTTAAGAAGAATCTTATACGAGCTTACAAATCACTAAAGACTTTTTAGAATTTGTTAATCAAACAAGTTTAGACTTAACTAGAGAAATTCAAGACTGAACTCTTACAGACCCTAAAGATAAAGAACTTATAGAATCTGCTTTAGTATATGCGGGTGGTACTTTTAAATACATAGACCAGATCATTGAGTGGTTAGGAAGAGAAGTACCTAGAATAGAAATAATTAGAATAGGGATCCGAGATCTCTTTAGACAAAAACTAAGAACTGAAGATTTTGCAGAAGAACTATCAAGACCTGAAAAATATCAAGAATACACTAGAATACTTGAAGACAGTATAGACGTATTAAAATTTGTTAGACGTAAAAGGTTAGCTGAAACAAAAGCTACTTTAATTAGAGCCGGAGGAATCCGTCCTCTCCTTAAAAACGTAGAGACAGCTGCCCCTAGAACATACCGAAGATTTTTGTCATCTTATGGTGATAATAATTTAGACGAATTTATAGATAACGATATAATTGATACTATTAATCAAATATATAAAGAAACTAGACAAATAAACCCACGATACCGTATAAGGTATTTAAGACTAGAATATTTCCCATCAAAACCTCTTCCAAATTCTAGACTTCCTGAAGAAATTATTTATATAGATAATCCTCGCTATTCAGAACTTCAATACGATAGTGACGGAAGAAGCTTGAGAAGTAGAAGTAGCAGTAGCCCTGAAACTTCCACACTTAGACTTCCAGATTAATTAAGCGTTAAAATAAGCTTAAAAGACCTTAGAAATCATTAGGGGTAAAAATTGATATTCCCTAAAACTTAGAAGAAGTTAAAAGACATCGCGGTCCCAAAAGGTGGTCCTAAATAGACAAAACGGTCCCTAGATAATTCTTGGACGGTAGCGGTCCGTAAACTCGGTCCGTATACGATCCAGCCTAGAGATGATTGATGGTGGTGTTCCGGCTAGGGGAGTTGTCTAGTTTTGTATTTTGTTTTTTTGGTTGGGCTTTAGGTTTTTTGGTTTTAGCTGTATGGTGTTGGTTGAAGATTTTTGTTTAATTTTGTATTTTTTGAGCTTTTATTATTATCTTTGAAATTGCCCTTTAAATTTGATCGATTTCAAATGGAAGAGGTACTAAACTAAACATAAATTGGGGAGATAAATTAAAGGCTAAACTCGCATATTATGGAGGTATTAAAGTCTAAAAGACCTTTCCATTTTTTATGTAAATCCTTCTTGGATTCCTTGATATGACCTCTAAATAGCACTATTATTAGGCTTTATAGGAAGGCGGGCCTACTTCAAAGTACAAACTTTTGTTACTTTGTTGCTTATGGGAGTTTTAATACTTGTGATTATTTCCAAAAGAAGTCCCAACACTTTTATATCCCCTTATTGCCTTATTGATGCTTTCTATGTAGGGAGCTAGGTGAGAGCATTGATCATATTTTGTGCACTGCTGTTTAAAGTCATCTTTTTGGAATAATTTTTTTTTTCCTTTTTAAAAAATTTGATTGTCGATGGGCTTTATTTAGGAGGTGGTATCTTTAATGATGACGGAGTTTATGGTGTTTGGAGATAAAAGGAAGATATATTTTGTTATGGAGATGCATAACCTTGGCCTTTAAATGAGTGGTTTGGTTGGAGAATAAAAATAGAATTTTTGAAGAAAGATTGGAACACATAGAAGCATGGAATTTAAATTTAATTAAGTTCAGTTGATCTTCATGGGCTTCAACTTCCTAGTAATTTCAGAATTTCTTGTCCTGTATTGAGTCAAATTGGCAAGGGATTGTGATGTAGTGGTTTGTTGAGTAATTTTGTTAGGCTTTGAATCTTTGATGTGACTTGATGGATTTCTCGTCTCCCATCACATGGTATATCGCTTGTTCAATAATAGATAAATTTATGGTTTCAACTTTGGTGATGAAAGATGGTTGGAATTCTTTTAATATTTATAGTGTTGACTTGCCCAAATTTCCGTAGATGTGTGCACACTAGTGATTTTCAGGAAACCTGCGAACTAAGAGCACATTTTTGAGCCTTCTTACCTACTCCAAGTCCTCGTTGCACTTTTCATCTATAACGAGGAAACAACTTGATAAGCTTTGAGGAAACTTGCAGTGGAAAGTCCCAATAGAGTAATGCAGATTTTATTTGGTGGATCTTCCTAGTTAGGTGGGCAGGTTTAGGGATATGAATCTAAATTTATTCTTTCAAATTTCGAACTCTCTTAGAAAACATGGCCATGGACGTACTCTAGACAAGGAAAGAACGTCCGAAAGAAAGGTATTGACAAAAGTATTGGGAGGAAGACGACGAGTGGGTCACTAGGGAGGCTAGCTTTTCACATAAGGTAGATCTTTGAAAGTTTATGGCAAAGGGGTGGCCAATTTCTCCATCACAGCCTTCAAGTGATTTGGGGGAGAAGGGGGGGGGGGGGGGGGGGGGGAATGGGATGTCATGATCCATATCTCACATCATTGTGGAGATCTTGGGTATATATAACTCAAATGATAACTCCGACTTGTACTTTTAGTTAATTGTCTTCTTTTGCGTTTTTTTTCATGAATCTATATTGCTGGCATAAGTTTTTTATTTTATTTATTTCTTAATATTTTTAGTTCTAGGATGCTCCCTTTCTGTTTGTGGTGTTCTCAGGGTTGAGGCTTTGTTTGGTGTGTATTCTTTGCTCCTTTGCATACTTCCAAGGCTGGTGTAGGGTACAGTTATTTTCTGGTACCTTTGTATGGTACATCATCTATGTGTCTGTGCATGCCTATAAAAAATGATTCATATACTTCAGGATGGAAGATACCATTATGAGCAAGTCTGAGCAGGCAGTTAATTAAGATTAGTTATTGTTGGGAATATTGCATGAGAGAGAGTGGAGGGTGTATTTATTATGTAGCATAACTCACTGTTCTCTTTCCGTTTGTATATTATATTGCTCAATATAGTTTCATGTAGATGTATGGAATGTTGGCTGGTTTTGGTGTCATGAGCTCCTCGGTAGTCCGATAGTTATCTTAGTTTGTGAAGTTTTGTTTGTGCAGATTCTAGATGAAATGCCTGTCTTTTACAACCTGAATGCTGTTGAAAAGCGTGAAGTCTTAATTGTTATCTTGGAAATAATGCGGAACCTGGATGATGCATCACTTGTCAATGCTTGGCAGCAAAGCATTGCTCGTACCCGATTATTTTTCAAACTCTTAGAAGAATGCTTGATTCTTTTTGAGGTTCCTACATACTCCACCCGTCTCAAATTTGAAGTTCAACATTCTTGTTTTTACACCCCAAATTAAGAGTCCACTTTAAATACCAATGAACCGAAATTCCATGATATTTATGTAAGTTTTATTCTTGGTCATTGATTATGCTAGAAATCAATTATCCTTCAGGAGTTTGACTTTTAGACCTGGACTCTTAATTTGGGGTGAAGAGAGTATATATAATAGTATTTCCTCTATGATTACATCACTAAGAGGTTGTTTGTTTTTACTTCTTAAGTCTGAATTACCAAATGATTTTTTTTTAAATGATTAAGAGGCTAACGGCAATATTTGCCTCTGAATAATTAAGGGGTAAAATTACCTATGAAGTCTGAATCGGTTTAAATACATTCATTTTAGAGGTCCATTTACACATAATAACAAACATATTTTTCAGATTCAGACTTTAGATTCAGCTGAAAAAACAAACGCAACCTAAGTTTCTTCTACACTTGATTTTCATATTCGTTTCATAATCACATAACTCGGTTGACAATTTATGTTGTGTTAATATGGCATTTGAACTCATTATATGACAATTGTAGTTTAAAAAACTGAGATCTATGAAAAACTGTGTGGGCTAATGGCAAAATGCATCACATTTAATTAATATAATGTGCCGACCCAAAGGCATAGCATAGTGGTCATGCCCATGTCTCTCAACTAGGAGGTCAAGGGTTCAATCCCCTCCTCCTTGTATGAGGGTGGAGAGACATAGACCACCCCCTCCCCCCACACACACACACACCACCACCACCACCACCACCACCACAAAAAAAAGAAAAGAAAAAAGAATAAAATGTGGAAGAACATCAGAACTAGTTGGTACTGTGTCTTTAACCATGACTCCACATGTGATATTGTAATCTGAGTTACTCTTCTACGGAAGCCATGGTACACATCCCATCACGATGTTGTGTGCTTGATTATGAGATAAATTTACTATATCTGGGCTTTTCAAGGCTATGGACTTGATATCATTCTCCTCTTCACATTTTATTTGCAAAGTAATTTGTTATGTGTATATTTACTAATCAACCCATATAATGTGCACTTGTTGCTGCTCGTCTACTTCTGTTACCTATGCACTAATTCCGCATCACATATTATACAGCACAGGAAACCTGCTGATAGCATGCTTATGGGAAATAGTTCTCGCAGTGCGGTTGCGGATGGACCTATGTCCCCGAAATATTCTGATAAACTGTCTCCTGCAATTAACCACTATCTGTCTGAGGCATCACGACAAGAAGTCAGAGTAAGTTTACTTTTTAGGCTTCA
The DNA here is from genome assembly GCA_949130495.1 of Sambucus nigra. Classification (NCBI taxonomy): domain Eukaryota; kingdom Viridiplantae; phylum Streptophyta; class Magnoliopsida; order Dipsacales; family Adoxaceae; genus Sambucus; species Sambucus nigra. The sequence continues at coordinate 602,990,316 of OX422215.1, read as the reverse complement.
TTTGGTTTGAGGTGAAATATTTTGAACACAGGTGAGAAATTAAATAGATATTTAGTTGTAGGTCCCGAAGACTCGGTCAACTCCTTAAAAAGTCTGTTCATACAATATCAATTTTTGGTCCTTGCATTTCTTAGAACATTATTGTGCAGTCCCTGTTAAGATATCTTTTTTGGCGTAAAATGTCTGCAAATTTGAATTTCTTCACGGGCTCTACAATATCACTGGTATGGACAGCACACATGAATGCATATAACATGGTTTTTGACTGAAATGTCTTCACATTGGTGACCAAAATCTACTAGCCTAAAAACTAAATGGTGAAATGTATTTCCAGATATTTAGAGCTAAAATTTTCTTAACTAGTTTGTTAAAAATTGCATACCTATAGCGTATACATTTGATTATTGTTTTAAAAGGCACCAGGTGGAGTCGAGGCGCTAGTCTCAAGGCGTAAGCATCAACTTGAAAAAAATCAACAAAATATTATAAAATAATAATAAAAAAATTACATAAGTAATGTAATATGACTTTCATCATAAAAGAGATCCATAATTAATGTCACCAACATAATAAATTTCATCCCATCATCACATCATCACCGAAAAGGCCTTAATCAATGTCACCAATAGAGAATCGTGTATCATCTTTAAACAATCCAAGAACATTATATTATCAACTACAGATCATCAATATATAAACATATCATTTGTATCTACTGTTAACTGGATCATATCAAGCGTCATCCTCATTATTATCCCCAGTATCATCATCACTAGTAGGATCCTCCATAAACTCATCTTCGTATCTTATTGCTCTATTCTCCTCGTTATCAGTGTTGAGATCCTGTCATTCTGGTTTTTAATTTCATACTTCACTTCATCAGGAGCTATCTCACATACTTTAACAATTTTATGGGTGCCGGTGAGTTGATGGTTCAGTCTCTTGTCTCTTCCCTCATAAAATTTTTTGCAAAAGTTGCACCAAAGATATTTGTACCATTTCCATTGCCCAGCTCAGCACCATATTTGCAAGCCGGACCCATCTCTCTCCCCATCGTTCACAGTTCACTACAACACGATATGACAATAAAGTAATCTTTTCATAAACTCAGTAGAAATCATATTAGTTAAATAGTTGCACAAGATTATTTAAAAATGAATTGACGGATTAGTTATTCAAATACATTTAGACAAATTGAATGTCGAAACCCCCCCTTATGACAGACCAATGTAATAAGCCTAGGGGTGACAATTTTTAGAAACAACACGAAATTGGCATGGTATTTTGTGTTCATGTCGTTCCTGTCGGGTCTTTTTGATACGAAGTTGTATTTTGTCATGTTTTTGCCAAAATTATGAGTCGTGTTGGTCGTTTTATTGTGTCTTCTCCTGTTAATTGTGTTTTTATTCAGTTATGTGTTTATTTCTATTTAATAGTGCAAGGTTCAAGAGTTTTTTAAAATCGTGTCGTGTAGTGTTTTTCACGGGTCGTGTTCGTGTAAAAAAAAACAACACGATTTCGTGTCGTGTTTATGTTTAAAAAATCCTTGTCATATCGTGTTGGCCCGAAACCTGAGCCAAAAAACACAAAATTTTACCCCTAAAAAACCTTATTTATTAATTGAAATACATAAACATCATTTGTACGCAAAACTGATCCACATAAGATTATTAGTATTAACTTGCATAACAATCACGGAAAACTAATAGAAAATTAAGTAACACAGTCCATTAACTCTTTTAACCACTTAAAAAGATCTCCCCTAAAAAACACTTCAAATTCGAAATTAGATGGACACTGACGTGACGCCAATGACACCAAAAGACAGAATAAACACTAAGCATAAACTCTCATTAATATCCAAATGCAAAGTGATAACAATGAGAGGCCATATGCTTTCTTTATAGGCTAAAGTTATATTGCTAGCCAAGATAACCCTAGAAGTGCAAAAAGACTAAAGAGGGAACTCGAAGCATATTCCAAAGGAATAATTACCCCCACTGAATAATAATCTGAAATAGGAAATAAATAGAGAACAACTAACAATATTGCAAGTCGGACCTCTCGTCTTCTTGATTCACATTAGACTCCCCCTCTTAAAGAAAGCTCGTCCACGAGCATGCGTGTAAACTTCCCCAATTATTATAGCCCAAGAGGGATAATGATATACTTAGGTCCCAAATTAAATTTCTTGGAGCAGCAAGTATGGTATAGGCTAAAAAATTCTCCAGTTAAGTCTTAAAATGGTAAAATCACTCATGACCCAACTTTGAAAAAGACAGGTTTCAGCCCCACTTAAACAGTCGCAGTATTTGTTGGTCTAAAGGTCAAAATCTTATTGGATCATTGGGCTTAATCCTCATATGTCTGAATTGGATCCTTAGCAAGCTGCTACATGGGGGGTTATCACCTCTAGGGCTTATATGCGACAAAAAGGAGAGTCGATCCCAACAGCTACTGTGATAGCATCTCACACCGGAATCCCGATCACCAACCACTGGCGAACTCCTCCCTCCTCTCTCTTAGATTCCTACCAACTCTAGAGTTCCTCCTAGGTAGAAAGTTAGCCTTGGCTCGTGGGGGCTCAATGAGCCATTTAGTGGCTTTCCGGCCACTAGGGTCAGCGCCTTGGCCCTCCGGTGGCTCGATCTCCTCATGCTTCTCTCTTCTATCTTGTTGTTAAGCCCTAGCAGCAGAGTGGGGGTGCGATTTGGATATTTCCACCCTCTCCCCTCTTTTCTTCTCATTCGTAGCTTTAGGGCTACTGTTCCGCTTCCTTCTTAGTTTGCAAGTTTTTTTCTGGTAAAGTTGCAATGGAAGCATGGTGGTGTGGTTTTTTGGGGTGTAAATCGGAGGTGGTGTGAGGGGTGGTGAAAGAGAGGGTAGCATGGTGGCAATGAGCGCACTCAATTTCTCCAAAATGGATTCCGTAGTAGTTTTCAATTGGGTGGTGCGATGTTCGAGGTTTGATTGTGATCTTCTCCTTTGGAAGTGTAACGAAATTAGCGTTTACACGCATACGCACTCATAATTTGAACGAACCTCACTCCGATATCAATTGACGTGTCACGCTTATCCCACCAAAAGAAGAATAACAATTAAGCACAAACTCTTGCTAATATCCAAATGTAAAGTGATTACAATGAGAGACTATAGACCTTATTTATAGGGTAGAGTTATCTTGCTAGCCAAGATAACCCTAAAAGTGCAAGAAGACTAGAGAGGGCACTCCAAGAATATTCCAAAGGAACATTACCCCACTAAGTATTAACTAAAATAGGAATTAAATGAAAAGAAAAACACAATAGAAAGAGTACAATCAACAAGTATTGCAAGTCGGCCATTGTCTTCTGGATTCACATCAACATCAGTTCAGACCACATCAAGTATACTAATCAATAAGTATATATATACTGTAGCCATTGTAAAATTATATATAAATTAAAACAATAACCAGTATAGATATATAGACACATGATGGAAAAGGAAGAAGATTTTTTAGAAAAAACAAACGAAATGGAGGGAAAAAAAGAGAAATTAAGTCACAGCATCTAAGAGAGAGACAACTCGCACCAGCTGAAAGAGAAACAAAGCACAGCATCACATGAACTTGTAAAAACAAAAACAGAGATAGATAGATAGATAGGTAAATAGATAGAGAGATGATGTATCTATTGAGAAAATTTGAGACGATAAAGGGATGAAGAGAGATGCAGTCTTCACAAGCTGGAGAGAAGATTGTAGCTTGTGGAGCCGTCACAGTTGTTTTGAGCCACAACCAGGTCTATCTTGAGTTGAAGGCTTGCGATTGCAAGTTAGGTAGCCACTGTCAAGGTTGCACTTAATACAATGTTATATGAACACTTTAACACTTATGTTAACAATGAATATGCAAGAATGCTTCACAATTTTTGATGTGTTTTGTGATACATAGCGACACGTAGCGTGCGTTTGTGCTCCCGAGAGAAGACTATCTTTTATTTATAGTTTAAGGTAATATTGTCATTTCCTTTTATTTTTAGTCTTTAATTGGTCTCAAAGCATGTTTAGGGTAATTAGTCATTTTTAGTTATTAGTTGTCCTTTTTAGTCCTTTGGGTCTTTACTTAGTTATCAAGTAATTTTTCTCCTAGGCCCTTGGCATTCATTTTTAATCACACTTGAATATTGAGAAAGAGAATATATAGAGAGAAAAATCCCATTTAGTTTTATTTGTTGTTGTTGGCGTTGTGTAGTAAATAGTTGTAATATTAACACTTCCACATTTATTTGTTGTTTGTTCTTGGTGTTCGTAGTGGTGTGTGAAGTGGGTATCGAGTTGTGGTTCCAACTCGGGCAACCCTTCAATCGTTAGATTGATAAATGTTCCAATAGGAACGGGTGGATGCAAACCCTAGATTCTATCAGTGCTAATTGGGGGGATTCCAACTCTTTTAGCCACCACTTTTCTACCCTATACCATCTCATCTTCCTCCACCATCACAACCTACTGCCGCCACACAACCACCACTATACTTTGAAATGCAGCCCCATCTTCTTCCCCACTCTCTGAAACACTCCCCCACCCTCCGTTATAGCTTTAAACGTAACCTCACCACCCCAAAACCTAACCCCCAAGTTTTAACCTAATCTGATCTAACCTCTTTTAACCCTCTTTTAACCCTTTCTCCACTCATCCATGCGCAACCATCAAACCCGATAAAAAACGGACCTGCCCTACTTTTACCCGATCCCCTACCCCTTACTTGACCTCAAATCCGGTCAAAATTGGTCTAACGGCCTATTTTTGACACAACTCAAGACTTCCATGAAAAAAGCGTCCCACTTGAGATCCATTTCCAACTATTTGCCATTTTTGGGTCCGGTTTTTCGGAATGTCTCCGCCTTTAGTTCGCTTGTTTCACCATCATACTCGCAAAGGTGCGGTCGCTGGAGTTTCCGTTCGGTCAGATTCAAGGGTCCACCAAGCCAAGTTGCAACCGTGTGCTCGTGGTGTAGAGAAGGCGGATATGAACATCAGTTTTTAGTTGCTCGAATTTTGTAGGGAACACTGCTGGGATTTGAGTATATTAGACCCATTGTTGATGAGTTTCATACACATGGGACTAATCAAAGTTTGGGCAATCCACTTTTGATAATTTTGATTGGGGTTCGAAATTTTTCGAGGATGATATCATGTGGCATTGATGAGTCACCTTACACGCTCGAGAACGAGCTTTTCGAAGACGAGGAGGATGGTGTGTTTTGTGATACGTAGCGACACGTAGCACGTGGTTGAGCTCTCGGGAGAAGACTATCTTTTATTTTGTATTTTAGTTTAGGATAATATTGTTATTTCCTTTTATTTTTAGTCTTTAATTGGTCTTCAAGCATGTTTGGGACTAATTAGTCATTTTTAGTTATTAGTTGTCATTTTTAGTCTTTTGGGTCATTACCTGGTTACCAAGTAATTTTTCTCCTATAAATAGGCCCTTGGCATTTATTTGTAATCACACTTGAATATTGAGAAAGAAAATATATAGAGAGAAAGAAATCCATTTTGTTAGTTTAGTTTTATTTGTTGTTGTTGGTGTTGTGTAGTTAATAGTTGTTGTGTAATTGTAATAATACCGCTTCTGAATTCATAGATTCACATCAGTTTTACTTTTCATCTAGGTGAAGAGTATCTCAAACCAAATGGGGACTTAGACGATCATTTTGTTTGATTTGATCTATCAGGTTTTCTGTGATTAGTTTTTTATATTCATCGCTTCATAGTAGATCATGTGTCTGTGAGGGGATATCTCTGTACTGTTCTAAAAAACCCGCCTAGGCTTGAGGCTTGGGAGAAACGCCTCGCCTTAAGCTTTTGACGCCTTAGTAAAACCTTTAAAGAGCACTTTTTCTCGAAAAACAACAATGTTTTAGTGAAACGATATCGCCTTTTAAAGATTTTTTTACAAACCGGACCATTATCTCATCCAAAATAATCAAATAGTATTTTAATTTGCAAATATTTAGATATATTTTTATGATATGTACAATTTTAGTATTTTAATAGCCTTATTATGGTTAAAAAATATTAAAGTATATTAAAAAGGCCTAAACGCCTTTTCACGCCTTTTTACGCTTAGGCCCGCCTAGGCTTCTAAGGCTTAAGGCTTGACCTCCACGCCTCGATCACGCCCCACGTTTTTTAGAACCTTGCTTTGTACTCTATAGAATACCACGCCTTTGTATTTCTGTATTTCTAATATCTGATATTGTCATCATCAAGGAGCCTTGTTTCTGACAAGTTTTTTCTTTTCTTTTCTTTTTTTCTTTCTTTCAATTTACCAATGCAGCCACAGGGAACACCTGAGAATGGGTATTTGTGGCAGAGAGTCAATTCCCAGCTAAGCTCCCCTAACCAACCATATTCCTTGAGGGAGGCTCTTGCTCAAGCACAGTCTTCTAGAATTGGAGCTTCGACTCAAGTTCTAAGGGAATCTTTGCACCCAATTTTGAGGCAAAAACTGGTATGATGTTCTGAGAATATTTAATATTGCTATGAGAACATAGATGTTAGTATATAATAATAGGAGGAAATTTTCATAAAAAACTGGTTTTTACGAGACACCCCAACTTATTCTTAATGCGAAAGCCCACGAGTTATGCATATTATCGCAAGTACCCCCTTCTAGAGACTTTTTAGGGAGGATAGGGGTCTTTGCAAGAAAGTGTAGTTCGAAGGGTTGGCTGCATAAAAAATAGTCTGGTTCATATTTTCTTTTTCTCCACATTATCCTAATAATAACATTCTATGTAAATATACCAAATTAACGAGTTGACTCTTTGAAATCTAGTGTTAGATAGCTGATTACTCTCACATTACTCCAGGAACTTTGGGAAGAAAACCTGACCGCTGCTGTCAGTCTTCAAGTTTTGGAAATAACCGAGAAATTTTCAAGGGCCGCATCATCACATAGCATTGCTACAGATTATGGAAAACTTGATTGCATCACATCCATATTTACAAGCTTTTTTTCACGAAATCAGCCTCTGGTCTTTTGGAAAGCATTGATTCCTGTGTTCAACAGTGTATTTGAGCTCCATGGAGCTACATTAATGGCAAGGGAAAATGACCGTTTCTTAAAGCAAATCGCTTTCCATCTTCTTCGACTTGCAGTTTTCCGTAATGATAACATCCGGAAATGTGCCATTGTTGGGCTCCAGATACTTGTCCGGGTAGGCTTATTGATGATCATTAGATTGTTACTCTTGCTGGCTTCATTCTCTGGTTTCTATTCTCTCTTTCTCATTTTTCCAGGATATAACTTCTGATTTGGAACGAATGGGTATGAGATTCATCATTATTGCTTCCTTACTTACAGCTGTTTACTTTCATCTCGCAGAGCTCGTTCACTTATTTTATGCAGACAGGAAGGTTAAGGGTTATGCTGACTATTACTTTGTCAGAGTTGATGTCTGATGTTCAAGTAACACAAATGAAATCTGATGGAACACTTGAAGAAAGTGGTGAAGCACGCCGTCTTAGAAAGTCTTTAGAGGAAATGGCAGATGAGTCCAAAATAAGCAACTTATTAGTGGACTGTGGACTTCCCGAAAATGCTCTAGTTGCCATTCCAGAAAATTTGCCCGAGAGCCGGTGGTCCTGGTCAGAGGTGAAAAGTCTCTCTGATAGTCTTCTCCAGGCTCTTGATGCTAGCTTGGAACATGCACTTTTGGTAAATCTTGACATCTTTTATCACAGCATGAAGTTCACTAACATTTTGATATTGTCGATATATATATATATATATATATATATATATATATATAGAGAGAGAGAGAGAGAGAGAGAGAGAGAGAGAGAGAGAGAGAGAGAGAGAGGGGTTCTTAAGTGAACCAAAATAATGAACTTTTTAATGAACCTAATAAGACATCAAAAAATAACCCAATCAATTTTAATTCCTTGTTGTAATTGGTCCGCGGCAACGGACACGCGTGTGACGCATTTTATTAATAAACACAAACACCTCCACCCCCCTCCCCACACCCATCTCCCATATATGATCTTTTGAAAGGAGGGTACTCGCATAAAAGCTGGAATGGTAATCCTCTTAACTGGATCGGACAGTAAAAGCGTTGATATCAATCTTTTAGATTTATACGAAAACCACAGGGGAGCTCATACGCTGCTTTAAAAACCTTTCTGTCCATTTTTATCAAATTCTCATCTTCAAATGGTGAAAACCCAGCAAGCAATACATATAAAACCACCTCACATGACCCTATATCAGCTTTTGCGCCATCATACCCTTTCTTTCTGCTAATAAACCTCCCATAATTTCTTGAAATCTGAACAGAAGCGAAGCACCTTCTTTTGAGATCTCAGCAAAGCATGGCAGACAAACCTTACCCCCCCACACCTGGCAAACATCCGGGTCAGAGTGTTTTATGGATCGCCGGATTTGAGTAGGGCTTGCCTTGTTCTTTCGGCGAACCCTCCTGCCTTGTTCCTCCGGCCGGAACCCCAAACCCGGCGGCCATACCCTACCAGCCTTATGCCCCGCCGGCGAGCTCCCCCATTTCAGACCCATTCCGGCCAGAAAATCCTCACTTACCCACCTCCATTTTGTGTGTATATTAGAAAACACGTGTATCCGTTGCCGCTGGCGCGGACCAATTACAACAAGGAAGGAATTAAAATTGATTGGATTATTTTTTAATGTCTTATTAAATTCATTAAAAAGTTCATTATTTTGGTTCACTTGTGATCCTCTCTCTCTCTCTCTCTCTCTATATATATATATATATATATATATATATATATATATATATATATATATATATATATATATATATATATATAATGTTATTTTGAGTTACAACTCCGTTTCTATATCAATGTTTGATTTACCATATATGGAAAAATGTGAATTCCATCCCCACTTATAGCTTCTCGTGACAAAAGGTTTTCGTGAGACTTTTGGGGGTGTAATTCATTTTTTTCTTCAAAAAATCGGTGAAACTCAACCAGGCGCAACAAAAGATAATTCACGTGTGTATAATATATATATACTAGCGTATTACCCGTGCCTGAAGACACGAAGAAAATTTTCCGAAATACGTAATCGCGAAACGACAAATATTTCAAAAGTGTGTAACTGCAAAACGGCAAAAAATTCGTTCCTCGACAAAACAAAGTTTAATTTAAAAAAATTGGCGTTAACATCCTTTATTTATAGGACTATCGTGCAAAACGGTAGTGTTCATGATTGCTAATAAAATTTTCATGTCGTGTTTATTTTGGCCAAGTTCATTTTTTGTTAAATAAACATCGGGTCGTGTTCGAAATAAGTAAACAATAATATTTCATGTTGTGTCTTGTTTATTTTGGCCGAGTTCATTTTTAGTTTATAAAAAAATATTTTGTATATTGCTGCTTTTACTTGGATAGTGTTCGTGATTGGTAAAAAATACTATTTTATGTCGTGTCACATTATGTTGAGTCATGTTTATTTTTGCCGACTTCATTTATTGTTAGAAAAATATTTTGTATTCACCTAGTATCACTCTTTTTGTGATAATTTTACAAAAAAAATATTTTTCAAAATATATTAGAATAAACATGAAACGAATTTTTACTCCATGATTAAACATTAATTACCCATTTATTTGTGATGTCTACCCTTAATCTATTATTCTTTATCGAGCAAAATAAAATTTTGATTACGTAGTTCCTCATATTTTTTCAAAACCTAACAAATCTATGTCACGATATTTCACATCCAATCATCCACATAATATGATAGCATGGTTTTTGAATTTTTTTGAAAAATATCTTCACTTTTGAAATTTTTTGAAAAATATCTTCACTTTTTGGATGTATGATATTTTCCTCTTTCATGTCCATGCATGAAATGTCATGCTAAAGTTTTTTTTTTTTTAATAAAAAGGGTTTAGTTTTTGTGTTTGTTTTTTAAAAGGGAAATAATTTTAAATAATTCAATTTATATTAAATTTTTTTTAATAAAAAAGGGTTTAGTTTTTGTTTTTGTTTTTTTAGAAGGGAAATAATTATTTTTAAAAAGGGAAATAATTTTAAATAATTCAATTTATATTTTTTAAATTTTTTTAATTTATATTTTTAAGGTATTTTTTTTTATTTTTTTAATTTATATTTGTAAAATATATATTTTTAATTTTTCTTTAATTTTTATTTTTTATCACGGGGGCAAATTTATCGCCGTGCCCTCGGCACGGGCATCCGCTAGTTAATAAATATGTCGTGGCATTGTTCTTTCAAACCAACTCTGGCATAAACTTTTCACTAATGTTATTATTGAAGCTCTATTCGACTCACAAAGGAGTGATTGAGGGAGTAGAAAGAATGGAAACGAAAAGAGAGAAAATTCAAAAACAATACTGAACGAAGGTGCAATTTCACTGATCGTATAATGGAAAGCTCCGTATGAACTAATGCATGTAGTTCAATATTCCTGGAAGGGAAAATGAAAAAAAAATTGAAATAGAGATCCAAACATAAATGAACTTGAAAAGCCACCTCACAACATAAATGAAATTTGATGAGAGATGGAGCATAACCTCACAACAAAACTGAAACTTGAAAAGCCACAAATTCTCAAGGGATCTACAAATGGGTTTACAAAAAAACATGAGAACAATGAAAACAAAAGCTGAAATAAGTATGCGATTTTTGAGCCGAGGTGCTCATCCCTTTATCTCCATCTCCAGTTCTGAAACTATCTGGAATAATGAAAACAATTTTAGATCATGAAAAAAAACAATATTGAGGCAACAACATAAATAGATATTCCTAACACTTTCCAGAGAGTGAGATGTTTGTTTTAAACCAACAGCATTGTTTCTAAAACTGCAACCCGTACTCAAAGTTGAGGTTCCAAAATGTTATGCTTAGGAGTGTTCATTACCCAAGCTTAGGAGGATTTTGTATCCTTCCAAAATATAAATGGAGCACTTCTCTTTACTGACATATATGTTATAGAGGGACAAAAAATTGTTGACTTAAAAACAAATCATGAGTAATGTTTTACATTAAAAAACTCTCGTAAAAATCAAGCTTTTGGATGGAAATTAAATTTTATTTACGAATTTAATTATTAACTTAATTAAAAATCGAGGTTATAATAATTTAGACTTTGAAGAAAATTACTTTTAAAGTAAACTAATTAATATCTAAAATAAAAAAAAGTAATGTATTAATGAATAATAAATCCTTATTTTTTAGTAAGTTGGTGAATATTATTAAATTGTAGCTAACATATGATAAACCAATAGAGCAAAAAAATGAGAATGTCACAAACTCCCCCCAATATGAATACACAGAATACTTCATTGGAGTTGCTCAGAAGCTAAAGCTATTGTTTTATATTCAATGAATAACCTTAAGAATAACCAGTAGGAGCATAATACCATTTGGTACGAAGCATCCCAAATTAAAGGCCAGAATCTACTTTCTATCCCACTTGCGTCAGTGTTAAGACATGGGGAAAAAGAAACAAATTTAGTGAAAGCAGACTGAGTGAAAACAGAGAGTAATAACAAATAAAAACCCAAATCATACAGCTGAAGAAGAAGAATAAATCAAAACTTTAAATTTACCACAGCTTCCAGTCTAATGGAACCAAGCAGATCTAATTCACATTGAATAAGAAAAATACCTAACCCAAAAATAAGTGAGATAAATCAAATGATAAATAAAAACCATTACGATTTGTTAGTGTGAGATAACCTGCCGATGAGATTTGTCAGATGTGGGAGAGGATGAAAAGATCTACGTCTTGGTGAAACCAAATCATCAATTTCCGCATAGAAAGCGAGACTTACCGCAGTGATCAAAAACTGAGATAGAGTTTTTAGTTTGTTATCTACCCCACTCGGCAACACATACACCCAACATCTTCAACCTCTAGATGTTAAATCATGGCAACATGTATGGTTTCAAATACCCTTTCTGTTAATCTCAGTCCCCATATCACAAAAGTACATCAGAGGCTATAACAAAAGCTGATAGAGAGAAGACAAATGTTAGTAAAGTTAACAAACCTGAACCAAAACTCAGTTAACCAAACGAAAAAACAGAGTTCGTTAACATCAAAATATAACACAAAAAATTAAAAGAGAACCTACAAAACCTCCAAAATAAAATTAACCAAATCCAAATCGTGAACCATAACCAAACTCAAACTAAGGTATTTATCCAAATCTGAAAATAGAACCCCACAACTCAAACTTCCAAACTTTATTTAAACCCCAACTCACCCACGATTTCAAACCCATACAAAGAAAGACTGGTCAGATCTACAAAAAAACACAGTTAAACCATATCAAAACCCTTTAGAACAAAACTTACCTTTAATATCGAGTTCTGAAACTCTTAATATGTTCAGCGGGAGAGAGAGAAGTAGAAGGGGCAGATTGTTGCAAGAGGTTATGACAGAGAGTGAGAGAAGTGTTCCGTAAATGGGAGGCTCGAGGTAGTGGTTTGAGAGGCGGGTGAGAGATTAGATGTTTTGAGAGGTTCGAGGTAGTGGCTGGTAAATGAGATATGAGGCAGGCCCGTTTGAAATCGTGGAACAAATAAAGTAGGCCACATGTTTGGGCGGGATAATGAAAATGGAAGAGTTAATCTGGACCCTTTATTTCTTGTAGAAGAATCCTAACCCTTATTGTGCTTTTACGTTTTTAGAATTCAAAAACCATGCTAATATATATATATATATATATATATATATATATATATATATTTTGATATTGGGTGAATTTTCTTAGTCATCAGTTATGAACACGGATCGATATGGAGCCGCAGAGAGCTTCTACAAACTTGCAATGGCATTTGCTCCTGTACCAGATCTCCACATAATGTGGCTTTTGCATCTGTGCGATGCACACCAGGAGATGCATTCTGCTGCTGAAGCTGCACAGTGTGCCGTTGCTGTTGCTGGTGTTGTAATGCAGGTAACATAATGTTACAAAATTAAAACACTTTGCAATGTGGTAATGTAATGTGGCTATTGCTAAGAGTCCATGTTTGAAAATCAAACTATTTTAGGAAAAGTGATTCTTAACATAATCAGTAGCCAAAATTAAACTTAATTGACGATTGTTGAATATGGTTCATGGTTTTTAAAGTGGTCTCCTAATCAGGACGTACAAAATAAGGAAGTAAGACTCTTAATATGATTTAAGCAACTAGAAGAACCCAGCATGCCAGCACATTACCATGGGTTAATACTATGAAGAGTTGAAGCATTTTTATATTTCAACTTCTGCCTCTGGTGTCCCTTAATTGTTAGAGCAAGATAGGAATTGCACGAAAAGACTTTGCTTGGCCACATTTGACTTGTGTTTGATTGTGATTATTCAATCTGGATCTCAGTTATTTTTTAATTTTTCCATCAAACAATAGTGTGTTTCATTTGAAGCTCTATGCCTAAGTCAACCTTGCAAGCCATATGTTTTAGAAACACATATATATATGTGTATGTACATCCTTACTCTTATATTTTTCACTAGGATCGTCGTGTATGACTCCATACCATTCTCAGCACTTGATACACATGCCCTTCTAATCATTCAGCAACAATTGTGGTTTGTCAGACAGTTGGTGGGCACCACTATTTAGCACTACCTAACCATTTGACAATAATTGCCACATAATTGTAACACCCCGCCTAATTAAATACCGGGTGATCAGTCCTTTATTAAATTTAAAATCAAGGTGAACGGTGTGGTTCATTCTTAGCATCACTGTCGAAAACAATTTTTTGTTTTTAATCACCCTAATTAATTAAGCTAAGTGTCAAATCAATTTAAAGTATTATTCCATTTATTGAATCCCAACGTGAAAACCTTTTTAAAATATAAATCAGTTTAAGAATAACATAAATGCTAAGGATAGCAATCAACCAAAAAAATAAACCAACTAGATTAACCAAACCAAGTCAATAACCATAAGTGAAATCATCATGACAAGAGATAACTCTCAATGAGTACTGAATAGTGAAAACATAAATAAATACAAATCTCTAATAAGTCTAAACTGAAATAGGAAATCAGGCGACACATGCCCTAGCTATGAAGTACTAAATCAAGAGCTGAATCAAGGAAGATGTCGTCTAGAGCAACGACCTACAACTCCCACATAAGCTGCAACACGTCCAATCCAAAGAACCTACGCCTGTGGCTGGGCACCTGTAATACATACTGTAGAGGGGGCCTGAAGGTAATCCTGGGATTAGGGATAATCCACCAATTAGCAACAGTGTTCTGAGGATAAGCTCAGCGAGGCAGCTCAGCGTGGAAGCTTGGCGTGGCAACTCGCACTTTAGCTTATTGTTACTTTGTCATATTATAGCTTTGTTTATATTGACTATGAGTTGTAACGACTGTAATGTTGTAACGAGAATAATGAATGGGTGTGAGGTCGAACGGTACTCGCGAGAGACCAGGCTTGGCAGGGCCTGGGAGAGCTTTCATGCTCTATCGAACAACCTCACCGTGGGAACTTTAGAGGGACTTGGTTTGGAGGATTGAGAAGTGGGGCACCGTTGGGGCTTGTCCTGACCATCTTAGATACACCTGGTAAAACACCGAAAGATCTTCACCGTGGAACCTAGAGCAAAGTAGCTTCGAGTTCCATCGGGAGCTTTGCTGTGAACCAAACATCCCTCTACTTTATGTCCTATCTACTGTAGGTGATGTCACTAGCCAGCTAGACAACGTCAAGTCTGCACTTGAGTAAACCACCGTGGTATTTGGGGCTGTCAGACGGTTGGTAAGCAACCTCTGTGGCAACAGCCCCTTGACACACAGTGGTTAGGCAAAAGGCATGTCTTGGCATTTAATGTTTATGACGTAAAGACAACTAGTGCATCAGGTATTTAATGCTGGTGACATAAGGTATGAGGGAGGTCTTTTCACGGGCATTAATGACTTAGCTGCCTCGGGGGTGGTGTGGGGGCTATTTCAGGCCCCAACCACCTCCAAGGAAGGGCATTGGTCAAGAAGTTCTAAAAAGAGTTCTTTTGGGGATATTTTTCTAAGATTTTGAGAAATTATTACTAGAGAAAGATTTATTGAAAAACCAGAGAGTTCTTCCACCCACCATTTGTCATTTATTAGGGAGCTTTAATAACTTGACAGAAATCCTGGAAGAAGACCTTTTCGGTGTGTGTGTTCCTTTACCTGCCTACTAAGGTGTATCTAGGATGCTTACTTCTCTCTCCCTCTAGCTAAGTTATTTCTGAGTTCTTTATTATATTGTGAGTTATACACGAGAGATTTGTGGGTCTAAGCTGGGTTTCATGCGTTCCAAACTGTTCTTTGTGTCTTGTGGCTAAATCACTAGTGTTTACTGATTAACCTTGTCATCACCATACTCAAAAGGGGTTACGCCTCCATCTTATCTAAACTACCCTCTTACATTTGGCGACTCTGCTGGGGAGGCATTCTTCTAAGGAAGGAGTATGGCGCAAGATAACGTTAATCGAAGGCTCAACTTTGATGATATCCAACACAGTGAAGAGCAAGCAGCGGTAGAATTGGAGGCTTTAAGGAGCGGAGCTCCTCGAATAGAAGTGCCTCCAGTTCAGACAACAACAGGCGCTCAAGGAGTAACGCAGGCTTCCACGAGCGCTGGGCTGGGACCTGCCCAGATGACCCTCCTCATGAGCAAGTTCTATGAGTTTTTGCAAACTCCTGCAGCTTCAACGGTGCTGGGAGGACTCGAAGCCAATTCCTTCGTAACACCAGGGGCAGCTCCAACGGTTCCACCAGGCGCAGGTACAACGGGAGCAGCCCCGGCAAGCATACCCTCCGTCGTGAATCCGGCGGTGGGAATCTCCGGAGTATCAACAGCGCCAGCTGCAACGATGGCTCCAACTGTAACGGTCATTCAGCCAACACCCCCATTGGTCGTTGCCCCATCGCCCATGGAGGAAATGAGGAGAGAAATGCAAAAGGAGATGTTGAAGTTCATGCAGGCTTCCTCACAGTCTATAGGCGAGGTAGCTTCAGTCTATGACGACTTTAGGACACCTTATCCTCAGGAATACAACGATGAGCCTTACCCGAGGGATTATATTCCCCCCATCTTTGAAAAATACACAGGGAAGGGTGGGAATCCGAAAGAGCACATTAAATGTTTTATTGAGCACTTGGGGGCGCATTGCAACAACAAGAAGCTCAGGTTGAGAGAGTTTTCCAAATCCCTAACCGATAAAGCATACACGTGGTATTCTCATTTGGCCCCTAAGAGTGTTTCCACGTGGGAAGAGATGCATGTGCTGTTTGTCCAAAAGTTCTTTCTAGCAGAGGATGAATTCATGCTGACCCAACTAGGGAGAGAGAAGCAACGACCAGGAGAAGACGTGGTGGCATACGTTCGGAGGTTCAGGGAAAGGTCTCTGGATGTGAGAGAGGAGGCCAAGGAGTCTAAACTATTACAAATCTGTGCCGAAGGACTACTCCCGGAGTACATTTGCCATCTTATCAATGAGACGCGCGAGGGAACTTTTTCGGCGTTCGTAAAATCTGCAAGGAACATCTCATTGGTCATACGACCAAACCCGGTGGCGGTGCCTATGATATTCAGGCAGCCGATACAACCTGGGGGAGGAAGGCCTCAACCCCCACGAGTGGGATACACCGAAGGAACAAATGGGGGTAAGGCGGCGAAGAAGGACAACAAAAGGAAGTTCGGAAGGGATAGAGAAGACCCACCACCGTTACCGTGCACGATAGAAGAGGCGGTGAGCTGTTATAACACCATGGTCCAAGGTGGAACGGTCTACCTACCAAAAGGCGTTCCGGCGGAAGAACCCGATGATGCAACGAAGGCGGATCCTAGGTATTGTCAGGTTCATCGAAAGATCCAGCACCCGACAGAGAGCTGCTTCACACTGAGAAGAATCATTGACAAGTACATGAAGGCAGGGACGCTGCAGATCCCCCCACAGAACGTTAACAACAACCCACTTCCAGCGCATGGGGCCAACTTGGTGATGGCCTACGATGATGAGGCGGAAAGAGAAGGAGGAAGGTCAACAATGAAGCAAAGGGAATTCGAAGAAACTCTGGAACATTGCACCACAGGAATGACTAACGTAGTTTTAGCCTACGATGAAGCAAGCGCTAAAGACGTGGAGGACGCATACAGCGTTGAGGGCGAGGAAAGGGAGGCAGTCGTTGAATACAGTGCAGTTTCAAAATCCCCAAAGTTCGCTTGGTTCTTCGATCAAGTGGGGATACCAAAGGAGAGCAGACTGGAAATAACTCGGGCGATCCTAGACATCGCGAAGAAGGACGCGGTTCCCTCGTTGAAATGGAGGGGACCCATGGCGAGGCTGGTGAAAAAGTTCCTATCAGAGGTGACCTTTAGCGATGCAGATAGAGCTGTAAGGTTCCCTCATAACAGGCCCTTGTATGTGACGGCCAGTATCAACGGGGTTAGTTTTGCAAGAACGCTTATGGATGGGGGTGCTTCCATCAACATTATGCCGATCAACTCCTTCCACGCAGCTAATATCCCAGAAGAAAGGTTGGTCCCCATGCCTATGGTAATCTCAGGGTATGACAACCAATCCTCCAAATCCATTGGGTATGTGAATGTGGGAATTGTAATGGGAAATCTGAGTTCCCACATCAAGTTCCATGTAATAGAAAGTGCAACTTCCTATCATTTACTAATAGGAAGAGTGTGGATGCACAATCAAGGTTTAGTTCCTTCAACATATCATCAATGCGCCAAGGCGAATGTCAAAGGAACAGAAGTGACCATTAGGGCTACAAAAAGGCCTTTTGCTATCGAGGAAGCTCACTTTGTAGATGCGGCCTTTTATACGGAGTTGGAGGAGGATGCTCGAGTCCTAACGAGAAGAATGGAGGGGGCATGGGTTCCCTCGATCAGAGATAGAATGGGGCCTCTGAACGAGCAAAGTAAAGAAGCCGCGAGTAACGAGGGGTGAGGGCCGAAGCAACCCATCAGGTGATCCCTCGACCCCAAAGTACCACGAAGCAGCTCAAAAACAAAGTAAGGCTTAGAATGGATCCTGTGGAGCATGAGGTCCAACGGCAAAGCGTGCTGAGTCGCTTTTCAGGGGGAAGAATCGCTGAGGCTTCGAGAGAGAGGAAGAGGAAGGCTGTGGCAACAGCTACCAACAGGCAATGCAAGAAGGTGGTCACCGAAGAGGGGAAGGTGGTATACCGTTTATAACGATGTGAGCGGGCGGCCGAAGAGACCGAGGATGGGGCTGACCCGTTATATGAGTGTTTCTTGGTGGATCAACAGGGACAGTGTATGGTGATAGACAACTCCAACATACAGGAGTTCGTGGAGGAGGTCGCCAAAGAACCAGACTACATGGCAAATCAACCAAAGCCCCAGGCACAAGAGTTGGAGCAGTTGAACCTGGCAGGAGAAGGGGAAGACCCAAGGCCCATCTTCATCGCGAAGGATCTCGGTAAGGAGAAACGAGAAGCCTTGGTTGCGCTAATCCGGGAGTTCATAGATGTCTTTGCATGGAAGTATACCGAAATGGAAGGGCTAGATGAGGAAGTGAGCTGCCACAAGCTAAACGTGATGCCTTCAGCCATCCCGGTGAAGCAGGCAACAAGGACTTATAAACCTGAGTTAGACTTGAAGATTAAGGAAGAGGTTCAGCGTTTGTTGGCAGCAGGATTCATCAAACCAATACAACATCCCCTTTGGCTATCTAGCATTGTGCCAGTAGGGAAGAAGGACAAGAGTCAAATAAGGATCTGTGTGGATTTTAGAGATTTGAACAGGGCTTGCCCCAAAGATGAGTTCCCTCTACCCTCCATTGATAGCTTGATAGATTCAACGGCTGGGCATGAGATGTATAGCTTCATGGATGGGTACGTAGGGTACAACCAGATCAAGATGGACCCTGCGGACGCAGAGAAAACGGCATTCAGAACCCCGTTGGGCAATTTCATGTACAAAGTAATGCCGTTTGGACTTAAGAACGTGGGAGCTACTTATCAAAGAACGATGATGGCCATTTTTCACGATTTCTTCCACAAATTTGTAGAATTCTATGTGGACGATTTGGTCATCAAATCGAAGAAGGAGTCTCACCTAAACGACTTAAAGAAGGTGTTTACTCGATGTAGGAAGTATAAATTAAGGATGAACCCATTGAAGTGCGTCTTTGGAGTAACAAGCGGGAAGTTTCTAGGCTTTGTGGTTGATCGACAAGGGGTGCAGATGGACCAGGATAAACAACGCGCGATCTTAGAGATGCCGTGCCCAAGAACGGCGAAGGAGCTAAAAAGTTTCCTCGGCAAGGTCTCCTACCTCAGAAGATTTGTACCGGGATTGGCCGAGGTAACACACCCGTTGATGCAGCTGCTGCGAAAGAACACAAAGTTCAGGTGGGAAAAGGATCACCAGGAGTCTCTCGATGAGTTGAAGAAGCTTCTCGTTTCACCACAAATCATGGTTCCCCCACAGGCAGGAGTACCGTTGCAGCTGTACCTCACCTCCACTACAAGGTCCGTTGGAGCTTTGCTGGCACAAGAGATTGACGGGCAAGAACGGCCAGTGTATTACCTCAGCAGGATCATACATGGGCCAGAGATTAGATATAGCAGCCTAGAAAGGCATTGTTTGGCCTTAGTCTTTGTAGCACAAAAACTTAGACATTATATGCTGTCTTTTACAATTCATATTATAACTAGATGTGATCCTATTAAGTATTTGTTGGCTAGAACTATCTTGATTGGCAGGGCAGCTAGGTGGTTCCTTATTCTCTCCGAATATGATTTAAAGTGTGTGGTTCCTCGTGCTATCAAGAGCCAGGCGTATGCTGATCTGTTGGCAATCTTTCCATCAGGAACGTTTGAACCACCTAAAGAAGACATTCCGGGAGACGACTTACAAGCCAACTATCTGGATGCAACCGATGAGGAATGGACGATGCAGTTTGATGGGTCTTCGGCAGAGAAAAAAGGAGGGGCAGGAGTCATCCTTTCAAAAGGAACAGAGGAGATTTGCCTTTCCTACAAACTAGATTTCCCTTGCTCCAATAACGAAGCAGAATACGAAGCGTTGGTACTAGGGTTGCTGGAGGCTCTTCGAAGGGGAATTCGTTCACTCTGCATCAAGGGTGACTCGAACTTAGTAATTCAGCAAGTTAACGGAGAATATGCGTTGAAGCACATGAGTTTGGCACCGTACAGAACGATCATTCAAAGGCTCCTCAGCCAGTTCCATCGGACCAAAATCAGAAGACATCCTAGAACGAAGAACCGTCATCCAGACGCTTATGCCACTATTGCTCAAAAGATGGTCATGAGGAGCGATACGACTATCATCACGATCCAACGAAGAACAGCTCCTTCGGTGGTAAAGTCAATACTACCAATGGAGGGAGACGCGGATTGGAGAGGAGAGATCAGGAAGCAACTGGAGTCTGGCGAAGGAGCTATGGGACTAAGAGAGTTAACCCAATACTTTACAAACCAGGGAAATCTTTACTTCAGAAATGCAGGGGGATGGTTATCGAGATGCATTGGGCCAGAGGAAGCAGAGCGGAGGTTGAAGAAAACACATGAGGAGCACTGCGAAACAACTGAGATACCTCTTTATAGGAGAATTCAAAGAGGGGGATATTTTTGGCCTAGAATGAAACAGGATGCGGCAGAACTACAACGGAATTGTGATAAGTGTCAGCTATTTTTCGAAGCAGCTGAGTGCCATTTCATCGAAGCCCAAACGGACTGGAGGCAGCCCTATATCGACTTTATTCAAGATGGAATTGTCCCAACGGAGAAAATGGATGCGATGGGACTGAAGCGAAGGACCCCGAGGTTCTATATCCAGGAGGGGCAGCTTTATCGAAGGGGGTACTTCAACAGGCCATTGCGTTGCATCACAAAGGAAGAAGCAACTGAGGTCCTCAAACAAGCCCATGACCCAGCTCACATAGGAGGGGCCAAGTTATATGATCAGCTGATGACGTTGGGGTATTATTGGCCAACGATGGAGAAAGACTCTGCCGAATTTGTTCGAAAATGCAAAGCTTGCCAACTTCATGGAAATATGATCCATGCCCCATCGGTGGACTTACACTCTCTGACAACGCCTTATCCTTTCCACACTTGGGCGTTCGACCTCGTAGGGGCGATACATCCTTCGTCGAGGGGCAAGATATGGATACTGGTAGCAACGGAGTGCTTTACAAAATGGGCTGAAGCAATACCACTCAGAAGGGCAACGGCTGGGGTAGTGAGTAACTTCATCAGAGAGTATATCATTTGCCGTTTTGGGATCCCAAAAGTTATTCTTTCAGATAATGGGACTCCCTTCGTCAACTCAGAAGTAACGATGCTCACAGACAAATACTCCATTGTTCATCACACTTCAATGGTGGCATACCCGAAGGGGAACGGTCAGGCCGAAGCAACTAACAAAACCCTGGTTAATATCTTGGCTAAAACGATGGAGGACTTTCCAGGATCGTGGGATGACAAGATACTAGCAGTGTTGTGGGCCTATCGAACGACGAAGAGGAAGCCCACAGGGTACACTCCGTTCTCCCTTGTCTACGGGGCTGAGGCAATCCTTCCAGTGGAGTTGGAAGTTCCCTCTGCTCGATACGTCTTGCGAAGTAGCATGCTTCCTCAGAACAGGCATGTGCAGTTGAGGCATTGGATGAACACAGAGATAACGCGATGCAACATTTTCAAATGTATACAAAGCAGCTCTCTAGGGCATATGACAACCTGGTAAGACCAAGGAGGTTCGTGGAGGGAGATCTCGTTTTGAAAGCAGCGGTGAAACACATTAGGGGACTTCCTCTGCCAAAGTTCGCAACCAATTGGGAGGGACCTTTCGTCGTGAAGGAAGCTCATGATTCAGGTTATTGCTTAATCTCTAAGTTGGAGGAAGATAAGCCATTCAAAATTAACAATAAATGGTTGAAAGTCTATCATGTGTAAACAATTAAGTTTGTACCATCGATGTATCTAGTCTTTGATTATGAATATACAAGTTTTATTGATGACGTGAAGTATAGACATTGATATGAAACCAGTCATAACTCAGAGATAAACTGGAAAATATACATTCTTTCATTCATTAAACAACAGAGCATTACAAAAAATTGGGAACTATTGCCCAAGAATTACATGAATGGAAGAAGAAAGAAAATATATATAGGAGTTTACTACCCTAAGAGGAACCATAGGTCCGGGGAAGAGAAAAAATCCCCAGGAAGGCCCGAAGAAGCTGACGCAAAGGAGCTTTGAGCGTTGACAGCAACCTCTAGCCTGGTTTGCACCTGTGCGCGTTCAATAAGAAGTCTCTCCCGTTTTAGCTTGGCCAAACGCAGAGCCTCTTCGGCATTCTTTACTTCTTCATCCACCGATTCCAAAAGAGGTGCCAGCTCAGCTAACTTAACCTCCTCAGCCCGTTGGTCCTCCTGGTGCTTTCTCAGTAGTTCCCTCTGGCCGATCAGCTGCTGACTCTTCAAAGTTTTCAAATACGTTATAAGCCAGTCGAAACGGAAACCGTCACGACCCAATTCCTTCAGAAAACCCAGAAACTGATTAATAAGGGCTCGGGTGACACTGGAAGTGGGAGTACTGGCAATCTCAGCAACAACGATCGCCATGCCTTGCAGTCGATGACTCATCACGGGAATGTTGGACCGTAGGCAGTCCACGGTGAAGGTCTCGGGGTGATGGTTCACTAACTGCTCAATCACCAAGCGATGGCTCACAGGCATTTGGGGAGAATTGTGAAGCACCATTAGGCAAAAGGCAGGAGGAGTTAAGTCAGGAAGAGGCAATTCGCACCCAGATTCACTTTCTGCCTCGGCACCAGTCGTGGAACCTTGGTCAGCATGATCAGGTTCTTCCGAAACAGCAGGTTCCTGACGAGGTGTGCCCATAAGTGAAAGAGCTGGTGAGGAATCCTCCCGAGCAACCTGAGAAGAGATATAAAAAACAGTGAGATTATATAAAAATCTTAACAAGCGTTTTCGTTGTTAAGTCACTGTTATAAGGTGGAGATTATATAAAAATCTTAACAAGCGTTTTCGTTGTTAAGTCACCGTTATAAGGTGGAGACTATATATAAAAATCTTAACAAGCGTTTTCGTTGTTAAGTCACCGTTATAAGATGGAGTTATGAAAAAAACAACCCTAACATACAGTGGAGTTTATGCAGAAAATTGAGAAAGTACCTGAGTCACAACAGGGGCAGGAATGGGAGTCACCACGGAGGTTAAAGGGGCAGGAACCGTTGGGAGGGGACTTGTTACCTCATCAGCCTCAACGGGGTCTCTGGCCGTAGAAACCTCAACTATCGGCAAAGTTCCCTCGCCCACATAAGGTACCAAAGCAAGCGTAGGGGGTTCATTGGGAATAGATGATGGACTCCCGAAAGAGGCCCCAGCACGAAGGGGCGCAGAAAAACCACCAGGCTGCGAAGAAGCCCCAACCTTAGCCCTGTGTGCGTAAAGACTACCCAAAGAAGAGGGTGGTGAAAGATCAGGGGAAAGCTGTAATATAAAAGCCAATGTTAATAAAGAGGAACAAGTACAGAAAAAGGGCAAAATATATCCAAGTGTTACTTACCTCAGTCAGGACATTGAAAAGGGGCACTGTGGTCAGAGGTCTCGCCAGCACCGTTGGGCGAACAATGTTTGCTAGCAGCAAGGACACTTCGACCTAGGGCAACCAACATCCCAAATTCATCACACAGAATGGGGTGAAAGAGAAGGAATGCCAGATCAAACAAATTAAGTATGAAATCATTACCTCAGGTTCACTTGCAGCAGCCAGAACAATGGGCAGAGCAACCTCAGGGGAAGCCAGTGAGCCAGAGGGGACTGAGGTAGTTGTCTCGGATTGCGTTGTCTCTGGTGGCGAAGAGACATCCATGGGCTCTATAACCTCACCCTCCACAGCTGCCTCCCTCGCCCGTCGTAAGATTGAACGACGGGAGTAAGTAAGCCCGGTCATTGGCGAACGGGGTGGGGTAGTATCGGATGAGAGGGCACCACAGCGACCACCCACGAAACGGCTTATGGGGGGACTTGGGGGACTGGGAGGACGGGGCCCAGTTTCTTTAAACCCCTGCACCAAAGTAATTAATAACAATATATATAAGCAAAGTGTACATACCTCAGATCGGGAAGAAGAATGAGAAGCTTGCACCGTGGGAGCTTGCTTCCTCTGGGACTTGGTGCCTAAAGTCTTCCTCCTTGACTTTGTCACGTCACTACCAATAGCTTGAGGAACCTTCGAACTTTTCCTCCTCCTTGCAGCTGGCTCAGTTGGATCAACGACGATCGTAGGGAAAGCAACCGAAGGAGGAACGACGACAGCGCGCCGTTGAAACTCTGCATTTACCCGATCTACCTCAGCCTGCGCCTCCCTCCTTAACCTCTCGGCCTTTTCAGCAGACATGGAAGGAGGAACGGAGGCTATGGGAAGGGCTGCCACAGGAGTCTGGGATTTGGACTTTGATTTTTTCGTGGAAGCCACCCCACTCTTGGCCTTCTTAGTTGATGGCTGCGAAGACCCTTCATCAGCAGTGGCTCCAGTCGTAGGAGCAGTCTTCCTGGATACCCCAGCACTTTTGGCTTTGGGTATGGCAGTAGGAATCATGGGGCATAACGGAGGAAGCTCTTCGGTAGGCCTTTTAGGGGTTTTGCTTAGAGGGAACTCAATCCCAAGAACGGAGTTGCCTTTAAGTCGCAGCTCCAACGCAGAAAAAGACAGAACTGGAGGGTACACGGGCTCGCCATCTATGAACTCAGCAATGTCAGCCGGTTGTTTCGGCCAGAACTTCGTGGCAAATAGACCGGTCACATCCCCTTGCCTTTCGTTGGAAGGAATGGTGACTCGCCTAGCCATTGATTCACTTATCCCCCACGCAGCAGTGGAGGAAAATAAGGAACATGCCTCGCTGAAGCTAACCTTTGGGTTTGAAGCTTGGAAAACTGGGCGAGGAGCCCCCTGATTAAACCCAAATTGACGACTGCACCGATTGGGGTTATAATGTTCGCTGGAATATCCCCACTCGGTGTAGGACGGCAGATACCCCGGAGAAATGAGAAGCACCACGGCTAACTGAGGATCTTCAATGTCTACCCCCATCTGAACCACCCTGGATTCGTGCTGGAAGAAATCACAAGTATGAAAAAAGACGTCCTCTCCGTAAGGCCTCATAACAAAGTCCTCAAAACGGTCAATTGAGGCGATCAGCTCTTTTCGGCTCTGCCTCTTGTGATAAATATAAGAGCGTGGGGGCAGAATGGTTTCCCCAGAAGGAGGTCGGTTGGCCTTGGCCGCTACAACAGGAAAACGCACGTACAGGAAGCCGGTTAGAAGGACGCTGTTGGCAAAATTGGCCAGGTTATAACGGCCAAGCGATCGTTCCATGTCGAACAATGTTCTGTCGAGCCAGGTGTAGAGGGACCCTAAGGCAATTGCAGCCAAAGGAAGTTTGATGCCCCGGGCCAAACGAAGGGATATGTTGATAAGGTCCCTTCGGGGCTGATCATTTGGTTTTCCCGTCAAAAGAAAACGGGAAAGAATCACAAGGATGTAAGCAGGGAGCTCTAACGAAGTACCTTGACCAGGGGCATCCGTTGAAGTTGAAGAACTGCCTTCGCTAGAACCCTTGAAGAAGTAGTTAATCAGCGGAGTGAAGGTAGCTTTGTTTGAAGAACCGATGCAACTTCGGCATATTCGGTCCAACGCCAAACGGTCAGCAATCTCTTGGGCGTCGAGAGGCTCATCGATATAAGGCTCATGGCCTGCTGCTTCGAGCCCCAGGAGCTCGCAGACATCTTCTAGGGTTATCGTAAACTCACCCCACGCAGCGATGAAGGTGTGAGTCGTCACGTTCCAACGGGAAACAAGAATGGGGAGAGCAGCATTATTTTTGGAGAGAGTAAACTCACCAAACCATTTGGCCCGTTGAAGGCCAATCTTACTCAGAATATCACCATGGGAACTCACCATGTGAGAGTTCCAAGCAGCAAAATGGGCAGGAGAAACCCCTGGTGCCTCAAACTCAATTTGGGACCATTGGAAGTCCCCTCGCTCCAGACGAAACCTGAGAGTCCCCTCTGGAGGAAGAAAGCCCCACTTCGAGGGTTCTTCGTCCTCGTCACCTAGCAATAAGGTCTCAAACTTGCATTCAAATTTGACAGTCTTGCAGGCAGCAACAAAGCTATCATCCTTGCCAAAAATGGGAGAGCGACGATAAAACCTTAACTGTTCACGACGGGCAGCGTCCAAAGCGGAAGTAGCAGTAGTGGTAGCAACAGCGGTAGCAGGCGGCGCACTGGTTGAAGAGATGGTGGGGTAACTTGGAGACGCCATGGCAGAGTGTTAAAGCAAACGAAAAAAAGCCTTGAGTAAGAGGAGCTTGAGCACGACAATGGAGGAGAGCAACCACAGGAGGTGGCGTAAAAGATGAGAGCAAGAAAAGGAAGGCACAAGCTTGAACAGCAATGGAGGTTTCAGATGCTCAACAATGGAAGCTCTCTTTCTCTCTCTCTCTAAAAGCGAAGGAAATTTGAAGAAGGTAATAGCAAAGTAAGAGAAAGGAAGGTTTTAAGTGTTTGGGGGATTTAGCCGTTTTATTTTTTAAAGTTCGTCGTTTAAGTTTCCCACCATTGCACGTGCGAGGCCGCCTGCAATCATTTCAAATATACACGTGGCACTTCGGGAAGTGTTCTGACAATGGAAAAGACAACGCTACGTCATTAAGGAAGTGACACCTAGGGAACAGCCATCGTTACCTTCCTAAGCAAGATTGAAGTTTTGGGCACCAAGATTTTCTCAGACATATCCAATAAACCCCCCAACGAAGAAGATGTCCCAATGATTCAAAAAAGCCACGATGTCCCCTCGTCAGAAGCTCAAACGTTGTTTAGTTATGACTTAGTTACATCGGGGAGAATTTTTCGCTTTTTCGAACATTACTGGGAGAATATTAGCAGGTCCTTCGGGAGAATTTCAGATATTCAAGTTAGAACGGTTGAGGCTCGGCATTAGGAAAAAGTAGCAGGCCAGACAGAGACGGTTCATCGGATTGAGAAGTTTTCGTGGATGCACTTCTTGTTCCCACAACAAATCCCTCCACGAAGGGGCAAATGTAGAGGGGGCCTGAAGGTAATCCTGGGATTAGGGATAATCCACCAATTAGCAACAGTGTTCTGAGGATAAGCTCAGCGAGGCAGCTCAGCGTGGAAGCTTGGCGTGGCAACTCGCACTTTAGCTTATTGTTACTTTGTCATATTATAGCTTTGTTTATATTGACTACGAGTTGTAACGACTGTAATGTTGTAACGAGAATAATGAATGGGTGTGAGGTCGAACGGTACTCGCGAGAGACCAGGCTTGGCAGGGCCTGGGAGAGCTTTCATGCTCTATCGAACAACCTCACCATGGGAACTTTAGAGGGACTTGGTTTGGAGGATTGAGAAGTGGGGCACCGTTGGGGCTTGTCCTGACCATCTTAGATACACCTGGTAAAACACCGAAAGATCTTCACCGTGGAACCTAGAGCAAAGTAGCTTCGAGTTCCATCGGGAGCTTTGCTGTGAACCAAACATCCCTCTACTTTATGTCCCATCTACTGTAGGTGATGTCACTAGCCAGCTAGACAACGTCAAGTCTGCACTTGAGTAAACCACCGTGGTATTTGGAGCTGTCAGACGGTTGGTAAGCAACCTCTGTGGCAACAGCCCCCTGACACACAGTGGTTAGGCAAAAGGCATGTCTTGGCATTTAATGTTTATGACGTAAAGACAACTAGTGCATCAGGTATTTAATGCTGGTGACATAAGGTATGAGGGAGGTCTTTTCACGGGCATTAATGACTTAGCTGCCTCGGGGGTGGTGTGGGGGCTATTTAAGGCCCCAACCACCTCCAAGGAAGGGCATTGGTTAAGAAGTTCTAAAAAGAGTTCTTTTGGGGATATTCTTCTAAGATTTTGAGAAATTATTACTAGAGAAAGATTTATTGAAAAACCAGAGAGTTCTTCCACCCACCATTTGTCATTTATTAGGGAGCTTTAATAACTTGACAGAAATCCTGGAAGAAGACCTTTTCGGTGTGTGTGTTCCTTTACCTGCCTACTAAGGTGTATCTAGGATGCTTACTTCTCTCTCCCTATAGCTAAGTTATTTCTGAGTTCTTTATTATATTGTGAGTTATACACGAGAGATTTGTGGGTCTAAGCTGGGTTTCATGCGTTCCAAACTGTTCTTTGTGTCTTGTGGCTAAATCACTAGTGTTTACTGATTAACCTTGTCATCACCATACTCAAAAGGGGTTACGCCTCCATCTTATCTAAACTACCCTCTTACACATACATATATATACAAGAGAGAGAAAAATGATAGGAAACGGGTCAGATCCCGAGTATAAAACAGTTTTAAAAATAGTTTAGCCACTATTTAAAATGCTTATTGGCTAATATAACAACCCTGTTAGTATGCGACACTCTCTTGAGAATTTTCACCTCTCATCTAGTGTGCACACCTACCGTACTACTAAAATGCCTCAAATGTCTATCTAATTCATCTCCCATAAATGCTCTTTCGAGGAGCCACAAGAATATGATTTTAGTTTAGAGATTAGTCTCTTAATGATTACTTACGTCTATTATGTATTTCACAATATTGTTGTAACGTTCCCGAACACTTAATTATGGAGCATTTATACAATATTTATCTACTTATACACACAGTAGAAGAATTTCATATACACGTATATATATTAATCACTCATATAATATATATACTATCGGCATCCCACATAAAATCTATGGTGCTGACATACTCTGCTATCAAGTCCCCGTATCTCATACCAAGGGAAATACTAGTTCGGAATCACTCTCGAACTGTATTAACATAATACACAAAAAATGGAGGCGAATCATAGTTCCAAGTCACTAAGAGGTCAGTACATACCCCTCACGTCTCTTAGGACCGTCTGATTATCATTCTCAGATAGCCTGTACCAAGGAATCCCATGTTTTAGGTACAAGTCATTATCCTCATAAAGCTCCCATCGAGATAAGACTGTCCCGACGCGGCAACCTCCGTGATAGCAAGTAGCGCGGGTATGATTATACACAAATATAATATAGATATATACATGCACTCAGTCATGAAAAATATTCTCATTTTCCAATTAGGTTTGCCCACGACCCGTAATAATATTTTAACCGTACGTAATACAATTTTACCCGATCTTTACGCATAAATACTCATCTCATTTTATTCTCAATTAATAATCATTTCGTAATTACTCCTTGTCCCTCGAAGTATTTTCTCTTCCTAAAGGTCAATTCAGTAGGTACACCCTCTCTAACATACTGGTCTAAGTCATTCATAAATCTCTCAATTCCTTAGTTAACGTACGCACGATTTCCAATATGTGTCAAACCCCTGTTAACCCACGGTTACATCCCATATAAAATTTCATTCGACGGAATTTACTTACACCCTACTCTGGTCCTCTTCATGACCCATTATACTCTTTTAATGATATTCAACGGTTCCTACGTATTTTATCCGAATTAAACAAAAAGAGGAAAACATGCGGTTTTCAGAAGGGGGCGATCGATCGATGAAAGGGATCGATCGATCGATCAGTTGATCGATCGACATTTTTGGGTCGATCGATCAGGTATAGTCCAGATTTTGCCATTGTTAACTACGGGTTTCCTTATTAAAACTCAACCAAAACTCCATAAACGAGTCCAAACTCCGAACCAATTAAACCAATGATTATATATACCTTATCTACATGATTTTCTACGTAAAGCATGTACGGATTTCATCAAAGACGTAGGATTAAAGGGCCAATTCACCATATTTGTCAAGAACCCTAGTTTCATCATAATTTCCAACATTCTAACTCTTTTTCCAGATTTCTTTCTTCTAAACCACTATAATTTCATGGCTAATCCTCGACATATGATGAGATTTTCAGAATATACTTATTTCTTCTAAAGCATGTGATTTACATCTCCTAATTCATGAAATTCTTTAATAAAACAGATATTTATCAATCCTAAAAATAGCAAGATAGATACTTGCCTTAAGATAGTAGGTCTGATTCCACGAGTTTGACAGGTATAGGCTTGATCCCCTCGCTCCGATCTACGTTTTGGTGGTGGTGCAATTGGGTTGGTTCTTCGCCTTGAATTCTTGGAAGACTTTTCTCATTTCTTCCTTTCACTGCCATTTTAGACTTTTGAGAATGTTAACCCTAGAAGACTCTCCTATTATCTGATATTAATTCCCAATTTTCATCATTTAACTAAGGCCTAATTTGGAAATGACTAAATCGTCCTTCCGGTGTGCCGATTAGGCCTAAAAACGCCCCGAGACCCAAACTAAACCCTCGAGTACACTTTTCTGACTATCTTGACCTTTTTGGACACGTTGGCGCACTCGAAATGATCATGCGGGCGACTGATGATTTATTCACTTTTTATTATAATACTTTAGTCCCGACACGACGCAGGCTCGTCCCGACTTAATTTCCATAATTGTCGTATTAATTACTCGTGACAATTTTAATAAACTCAATTCCACATATTACTTAACTCTTAAGTAATATTCAACAAATTCCCAATAATTATTAACTCTCGTCACGCTAGTAAATATTTAAAATAAATTTTCGGATTAATATTAAATTAATTTATCTCAATTACATTTAATAAATCCCCAATTTAAAAGCCATAAAAATACGGGGTCTTACATATTCCCCCCTAATAACGGAATTTCCTTCCGAAATTCGGAAAATAAGGTATACGGGGTAAAAACAGGTATCCTCCAGTACTAAAACCAACTCCGAAATAAGGCTAGATCACTTTAGCCTTGCTTCACAGCAAGCTTTTTTAACACTCTTGATACTTATCGTTCACAGTGTCACACCGCGATAATGACCCCTCAAATTGCACTCCTGCCAAACGACATTCGAATAAGACGAGCCTATACATCATTGGTCATCTTATCTCAATATTATTGGAAGGCCGCACATCACTACGTGCCGACTTCCCGTATTCATCTAAACACGAAATTCCCATCCTGGGAGAAACTATTCGAACATCTTACTACTCTTGTCCGTTTTCAAATCTCGGTTTCTGACGACATACTCTTACGACAGTCAAAAGCCACCTAAGACCGTTTGTGGTTATTCCACTCTAGACGTCGGACTCTAACTCTCGACCCCTCCAAAGTTCTGGTTATCCGCTCACCCCTAAACAACCAGAGGGAAAATGGTTAAGGTTCTTCCACACCAAAACCTCAAGAAGCACTTTGTTTTCAGCAATTAGGTACGGGTGTTTACACAACTCTACTATTAGGAAATATCATCTCCCATTTACCGTACTATACTTTATTTACCAGCTCTATTAGTTGAGGAAATGAAATAACCACAGTGATTCCAAAATCACATATATACAGCTTTATTAGTCGTTAATCACCTTCCGCCTACTTCTCGGGCCATAGGTGATACTGCCTGCCCAAAACGAAACGTCATCCCACTGTTTCCTGAAATCCCATATTGAAGGTGGTGCTCAAGGATCTCATCCTGGATCACAACACTACTGGGTAGGACCACGCACCGGCGCGATCCTTCTTTTCAAAGAAAGATTGAGGCACACTATTTAATAGTGTACTGACCCAAAGGAATAACAATTACTTTCCTTTTTTGTCAACTTGTTCCACCCATTCGAAGGAACTCGTGATCTTATCTTGAGGTTGGCAACCCGTCAAAGAAATTTGCCAACCTGACTGCCCTTTTCCATTACTGGAATTGTCGGCTTGATGCAAATTTTTCTGGTTGATCACCCTACTCCAACCGATTTCTATCTATGAGTGGTGCACGCGGAGACTACTCACTATCTCCCGCTCAACACCGACTTCCACTTATAATGCCTCACATTAAGTAGTACCCAGTACTCCTTTTCTTCCCTCCGACACATGCACTTTTCGCCACGATGTGCACTTCTGGATTCTTTATACCTTATTGACATCACCATTATATTCAGGCGCAAGTCACTCTCAACATTCGACTGGGTAGAACTTGCTCCAAATTTTCATAGTAGTTAATTTTTAGTCTTCTCAAGGGATACCCCTTTTTAAATGGTTTCCCAGAGCTTTTCATCCAAGTTCGGGTGTGCTACTCTGATTATACTCGTATATATGGATTATCGTTCTACTCACTCGACGCTTAATCCACATACCACCTCCATTTTGTTATTAGTCCCACAAGCATATATTTCACACATCTATTCCCACGCCCCTTTAATCCGGGCATTCTGCCATCAGCTAACCAGGTTGCTCACACACCCTGTAGACCGTGCATACTGGTGTAAACATCACATACGCTTTATACATAACATCTAATTCTTTATTGTCCCTGTATTCGCAACGTGGCTGTACCACTTGGGCATTCGCAATCACCCCAGAATTGAAAATTCTAAATCCTCCTTACATCATTTCACCCTTTAGCCCGCGGTGATAAAACACAATTTTCAACTTCCTCACCACACAACTGGCTCCACTGGCCTTATATCGGATTCTAACTTTCAACGTACAGTTGTGACTACATACTTTTATAACGACCGAGGTACTAGACTCATGGACGAATGGCCAAACATCTTCCTACTTCCAACCTTACGCTAAGTTTCATGCGTGGGATGCCTCGCAAAGCGAAATCCAAACAAGGAACCCCCCCGATACACTACTACTTAGCATTGTTGGTTATCGAAATCCGTTAGGCCCTCAGTCCATAACATGTACCACTGATTTCCCGTCTCTTGACATGAAAGTTATATCTCCTTCCGCAACTACACTTAAATAAGGAACTTCATCCCAAAGGCACTATCGTTCAACATTGGTGGAAATCACATTCCATAAACATCGTACACATACAATTGGGACTCTCGAAATCCTGTCCCCAAACATACAACTATGAGTCTTAACTCCCACGTATCTAAAGGAGTGATATAACAATGCGCTCTTCCTATTGCTAAATCCTGAGCGTTAAACATAATAATGAGCTAAATCTTTTCGCTCAAAAGTAAACCCAATATACTTTGAATCATATCAATGAAGTCTCCACACACACCGGGATCGAATATTTCAAGACCACTATACCCTCTGAAGCCTCTATAATATATAAATATAATTGCAAGTCCGACCCTCTCGCAAGTGAGGCATCGCCAAAACGACACCTCCTGCCCTAGAGCAGCAACCCCGATAGCCTTGCAATGACTGCCCACTATCGTTCTAACCATTACTTTAAAGCCATAACCAGTATAATATCATACTCGTATAACACATCACTAGAATGAGCAGTCTCAATAAAGTATATACCACTAACAATACACCCATTTATCGTCCGCAGATAACACTAAAATAACCTTGCTATACCAAGGCAAACATACATATAATAATAACGTTGTCGATATACGCACTAAACTCGTCTTACATGCGAATCTCGCAATATTCAAAATGTAGTGACTCGCTCGTGTCACATAAAATACGCCTCATCCCCTTAGGATAAAATTCATACTTCTACCTTGCCAATCGCCCTGGTTGCTCAAATGGTTTCTCGGACATAACACGCCTGTCCGTACCAAATTGAAAACTATATTAACCATTACCCTTGCAAGCACCATATCCTTGTCCCTTTACTCGCTTCGAGGAAATATTAACGCATGTGGTTTACTTATCACCAAGTACCTCAACACATAATCCACTTATCTCCTGTCATATTGACCATGTTAGGGTTGTCATTCTCTCGGACTTTGATAGTCTCGATCCTGATGGCCACCCCTGTTGTTCCCTTAGCTTTATTGGCCCTAAGTAACATGCTACTGGCTTCAGTAGCCCTTACTGAATTTACCATTGCTTGGTAAGAATTCAGCTATCCGCAACATTTAGATGGGTCCCCTTATGGGTTTCCTCTTTGTGGTGTTTTACTAACACCGTTTCGCCCAATCTTATTCTATGACTAAATTCTTTGATTCTTTTAACTTCTCACACAAAGAAGCGTTATCATCTCCATTGACAAAGCGCGACATTGTCTCCAACTGGGTCGACCGTCCAGCCGAATTCCCTTTAAGTGTTGTTAACTTTTCTTATGAGTCGATCTCCCACTTGAAAACCTCTTCTCCATTTGTATCTAGTTCCTATGATACAAGATTCGCAAAAAAGAAAAAAAAATTAAAATTAAATGCCTTTTCATAAATGGAACTCTGTTCGGCCCTCCTGTGATGGGTTCAGAACAGCGTTCACACCTTATCTTGAACATCTGTTGAAGGAACTTGCGGTCATACTGTACCTAAGATCCTTCCATTGACATAACATTCCACTTCTAAATGTGGTGGCTGACTCCCACCATTATAACTTTGTTCTGACGAGCCAAGAAAATTTTTACCCCAAATTTTCACTTCCGGTTAGCCACACTCCGCCATATGCCCAAACCCTTGGATATTTTACCTCCGTTGGCTAACACACACAATCTCCGCATTTCTAGAATTTTCCATCGAGGGTTCCCTTAAATGTTTCGTCTGACCCTCTCCCAATCCAATCACGTTGGGTGAGTTTAATTTTTCACCATTTTCTACTATAGCGATGCTTGAAAATCATATATTGTGCCCTAGCCGTCCTGGTTTCCCGTGCCATAATAGGGGTGACCTCAACTATGGTCATCACTCTTCAAGATACCCTATAACCTCAACTGGGCTCTGCCTCCTGCTGTCCGCCCAACGGCCCTCGTCTGCCATACTTCATTGTTCGGCACAAAAACACACCCGAACGCAAATAAGAGTCACTAATATATACGTTATAGCAGGAGAACGGAATCTCACCAAAGAAATCAACAATCCTAAACATAGGGCTTTATATTAAAGAAAACTACACTGGAAGCATAATAAGCCGCACAGATCTTAAAGGACACTAGAACCTGATGCTTTGATACCACCTGTAATACCCCGCCTAATTAAATCAGTTTAAGAATAACATAAATGCTAAGGATAGCAATCAGCCAAAAGAAATAAACCAACTAGATTAACCAAACCAAGTCAATAACCATAAGTGAAATCATCATGACAAGAGATAACTCTCAATGAGTACTGAATACTGAAAACATAAATAAATACAAATCTCTAATAAGTCTAATTTGAAATAGGAAATCGGGCGACACATGCCCTAGTTATGACGTACTAAATCAAGAGCTGAATCAAGGAAGAGGTCGTCTAGAGCAATGACCTGCAACTCCCACATAAGCTGCAACACGTCCAATCCAAAGAACCTATGCCCGACGCCCCTGTGGCTGGGCACCTGTAATACATACATATATATACAAGAGAGAAAAATGACAAGAAATGGGTCAGAGCCCGAGTATAAAACAGTTTTACAAATAGTTTAGCAAGTATTTAAAATGCTTACTGGTTAATATAACAACCATGTTAGTACGCGACACTCTCTTGAGAATTCTCACCTCTCATCTAGTGTACACGTCTACCGTACAACTAAAATGCCTCAAATGTCTATCTAATTCATCTCCCATAAATTCTATTTCGAGGAGCCACAAGAATATGATTTTAGTTTTTAGAGATTAGTCTCTTAACGATTTCTTACGTCTATTATGTATTTCACAATACTGTTGTAACGTATCCGAACACTTACTATAATTATGGAGCATTTATACAATATTTATCTACTTATACGCACAGTAAAAGAATTTCATATATACGTATATATATTAATCACTCATATAATATGTATACTATCGGCACCCCACATAAAATCTATGGTGTTGGCATATTCTGCTATCAAGTCCCCGTATCTCATACTAAGGGAAATACTAGTTCGGAATCACTCTCGAACTGTATTAACACAATACACACAAAATGGAGGCGAATCAAAGTTCCAAGTCACTGAGAGGTCTATACATACCCCTCACGTCTCTTAGGACCGTCTGACTATCATTCTCAGATCGCCTGTACCAAGGAATCCTATATTTTAGGGTACAAGTCAATATCCCCCATAAAGGTCCCATTGAGATAAGACTGTCCCGGTGCGGCAACCTCCGTGATAGCAAGTAGCGCGGGTATGATTATACACAAATATAATATAGATATATACACATGCACTCAGTCATATATATAAATATTCTCATTTTCCAATTAGGTTCGCCCATGACCCACAATAATATTTTAATCGTACGTAATACAATTTTACCCTATCTTTACGCATAAAGGTCAATTCAGTAGGTAAACCCTCTCTAACATACTGGTCTAAGTCATTCATGAATCTCTCAATTCCTTAGTTAACGTACACACGATTTCCAATGTGTTAAACCCCCGTTAACCCACGGTTACATCCCATATAAAATTTCATTCAACGAAATCTACTTAGACCCTACTGGTCCTCTTCATGACCCATGTACTCTTTAAATGATATTCAAGGGTTCCTACATATTTTATCCGAATTAAACAAAAAGAGGAAAAACATGCAGTTTTCAGAAGGGGTCGATCGATCGATGAAACAGGTATAACCCAGATTTTGCCATTGTTAATTACGAGTTCCCTTATTAAAACTCAACCAAAACTCCATAAACGAGTCCCAAACTCCGAACCAATTAAACCAATGATTATATATATACCTATCTACATGATTTTCTACGTAAAGTATGTACGAATTTCATCAAAGACATAGGATTAAAGGGCCAATTCACCATATTTGTCAAGAACCCTAGTTTCATCATAATTTCCAATATTCTAACTCTTTTTCTAGATTTCTTTCTTCTAAACCATTATAATTTCGTGGGTAATCCTCTACATATGTTGAGATTTCCAGAATATACTTATTTCTTCTAAAGCATGTGATTTACATCTCCTAATTCATGAAATTCTTCAATAAAACAGATATTTATCAATCCTATTCTAACATGGGTGAAATATCAAGTAGAAAAATAGCAAGATAGATACTTGCCTTAAGATAGTAGGTCTGATTCCACGAGTTTGACAGGTATAGGCTTGATCCCCTCGCTCCGATCCGATCTACGTTTTGGTGGTGGTGGTGCTGCAATTGGGTTGGTTCTTCGTCTTGGATTCTTGGAAAGACTTCTCTCCTTTCTTCCTTTCACTGCCGTTCTAGACTTTTGAGAATGTTAACCGTAGAAAACTCTCCTAATTTCTGATATTAATTCCCAATTTTCGTCATCTAACTAAGGCCTAATTTGGAAATGACTAAATCGCCCTTCCGGGTGCCGGTTAGGCCTAAAAAAGCCCGAGACCCAAACTAAACTTCCGGGTACACTTTTCTGACTATCTTGACCTTTCCGGACACGTTGGCGCACTCGAAATGACCATACGGGCGATTGATAATTTATTCACTTTTTATTATAATACTTTAGTCCCGACACGACACAAGCGTGTCCCGACTTAATTTCCATAATTGTCATATTAATCACTCGTGACAATTTTAATAAATACAATTCTACATATTACTTTACTCATTAAGTAATATTCAACATATTCCCAATAATTACTAACTCTCATCACTACGCTAGTAAATATTTAAAATAAATTGTCGGATTAATATTAAATTAATTTATCTCAATTACATTTAATAAATCCCCAATTTAAAAGCCATAAAAATACGGGGTATTACAGTAATTTTATGAGAAACTTTTTGTACACAGTTTCCTTGCATATCATCATTTGATGAAACTATCCTTGTATATTGAATATTGATCTTCATTGGATAATGTCCGCTATTTTTAGGCCCTTGTGTGTAGAAATGATGGAGTATGGAGTAACGATCATGTGACCGCTTTACGCAAAATATGTCCGATGGTCAGCAGTGAGATAACTTCCGAGGCTTCAGCAGCTGAGGTAGAAGGATACGGTTCTTCAAAACTCACAGTCGACTCTGCCGTGAAATACCTACAACTTGCAAATCAGCTTTTTTCTCAAGCCGAGCTCTACCATTTTTGCGCTAGCATTCTTGAACTAGTGATCCCCGTTTATAAGAGCAGAAGGTCATATGGACAGCTCGCAAAATGCCACACGATGCTAACCAATATCTATGAATCTATCCTCGATCAAGAATCAAGCCCAATACCATTCACCGACGCCACATATTATCGAGTGGGTTTCTATGGTGAAAAATTCGGTAAGTTAGATAAAAAGGAATACATTTACAGGGAGCCTCGTGATGTACGTTTGGGTGATATAATGGAGAAACTTAGCCACATATACGAGTCGAGGATGGATTCAAATCATACCTTGCATATAATTCCAGACTCCAGACAAGTCAAAGCTGATGAGTTGACTCCTGGAGCCTGCTACCTTCAGATAACTGCCGTCGACCCTGTCATGGAAGATGAGGATCTGGAAAGCAGGAGAGAGAGGATATTTTCTCTCTCCACCGGAACTGTGCGTGCGCGGGTGTTTGATCGTTTCCTGTTTGATACTCCTTTTACAAAAAATGGCAAAACCCAAGGTGGGTTGGAGGATCAGTGGAAGAGGCGAACTGTTCTCCAGACCGAAGGCTCTTTCCCAGCTCTAGTGAACCGATTATTGGTTACTAAATCAGAATCTCTCGAGTTCTCTCCTGTAGAGAATGCGATTGGGATGATTGAAACTCGAACAGCTGCATTACGAAACGAACTTGAAGAGCCTCGAAGCTCCGAGGGCGATCAACTCCCGCGTCTCCAGAGTTTACAGAGGATACTTCAAGGCTCTGTGGCTGTTCAAGTAAGTTGTGCATACTGAAATCTTTTCACTGAATTTCTTTCTCTAGTGCCATTTTGTTAAGTCATAATAGAATTTTCCAGAATGTAGTGTCAGCAGTTAGCTAATTCAAATACTGCCTATTAGAAATTTCTTTACGGTGATTTTGAATGTCATCCACAATTTCGTTTCAACTTTTTTCAGAAATTGATATGCAACCCAAAATAGTGGTTAAAGCTTAAGAAGTGTCACAAAAGACCCTCAAAAGTGATACTTCGTGAATTTTAGTACAATTTCGGGTGCTTATCTCAAAAGAAATGCAGTTGTGTTACAAAAGTATGTGCAAAAAAGGGGGGATGGAAGTTAAAAAGACCCATTCCTTTATGTGGATTTTTGGGTGATTCTGATTTTGAAACCTTGGTAATTTACGTTTTAAGACCAAGATACCTTTTTTATTCTATTCATTTATTATATATTTGACCATTTTCTGTCCAAGTTATGTCAACCCAAATTTTTCTTACAATAGGTGACATGTAATGAAACACAATTTTTTGCCACTTCAAGTCCTTCAGCGAAGAATTTGTGCCCTCCCCTCACCGAAGTTTTCACCACCATAACTTTTTTCCGCACTGTTAATTTTAGCAAATTTGTGGCAGAAAAATTGGCAAGTCGAATAAAAGGTTATAGGAGGTGCCTTGGTCACATTTTGCCAATTCAACCTGCCTTCGAAGTTGATCATTTGTTTTTGTTCATCTTTGAATTGCCATATTCACAGGTGAACAGTGGGGTTCTGAGTGTGTGCACAGCTTTCCTATCGGGTGAGCCTGCAACAAGGCTGCGCTCACAGGAGCTGCAGCAACTCATAGCTGCTCTCCTCGAGTTTATGGCTGTTTGCAAGCGTGCCATCCGGGTCCACTTTAGGTTGATTGGGGAAGAAGACCAAGATTTCCACACACAGCTTGTCAATGGCTTTCAATCACTCACCGCTGAGCTATCTCATTACATTCCTGCTATTCTCTCAGAGCTCTAACAATGTTGTTGCTTAGCTTTCTTGTACTGTTTCTGCTTAAATTTGTTCATATCATTTGCGATTTTTTTTATTTTTTTATTTTTTTTCCTGTTCTGCAGGGATGTAGGGTCATTTTTTAGTGTGTTCATGTATTATGTATTCATCCTAATTGTGTACATGTGCTTGAAATCTTGCTACTTCTATGCGGCATGGTTTAAAGTTGCGTTAGTTTTGGGAGGCTTATTGAGTAGATTAGAGCATGTTATGCATGAATTTGATTCTAGTTGTGCAAAATGATGAAAAATTGTGTTTATTTAGGTCTAAAAAATGAAATTTGACATGGAAATTTTTTCCTTGGGTGGGAGGTAAGAAAATGAAAGTTGGGAAATGCAAATTTTCTCTTTAACAAAGTATATGTCGCGGTCCCAAAACGGAAGTTTTTGTGCAATCATTCACACTAAAAGTTGAACATATATAGAATTTCCCGTACTTTCGTGGTAAATCTTGCATGGACACTATTTTTTCCTACTGCCCTAGAATAGTCTTGAGTGAGAAGTTTGTATTTCCGCAGTTATATGACATTTCTATTTTATTTTCACGGTTGGCACTACTGGTTTGGAACCAAGCTTGATTGTTTTCCATTATCTACTCTCGAACGAAGTTGAGATTTTATGGGGGTTTCTAAGGGTACGACAACATTTACTTTAAAATACCACAAGGAAAAAAAAAGGATTTTTTGCTAAGGGACACCATATTATATATATATATATATATATATATTTTTTACACTATTTTCAACACAAAATACCACCCATTTTTTCTTTTTACACTTTATTTCAAATTCTCCCTTTATCTTCTTCAACAAATCATTTTTAACCAATCATCTTCAACATTATTAAATAACTAGTGTTAAACTCTTCCTTTTATCTTCTTCAACAAATTATCTTCAACCAACCATCTTCAACATTATTAAATAATTAGGGTTATTTAAATATTCAAAAATCAAAGGATATTCCTTCCAAAGACAATGACAACACTTCAAAAGCAAATGAAAACTCTCAAAATCACATTTTTCTTCTAAACTTTGGGTCACATTATATATATATATATATATATATATATATATATATATATTTGTTTATTCATAGGGATTGAAAATATAAAAAATCGTAGAAATCGTCCAGTGGTTCGGGTCGAGCCCTCGAAAAAGATGATTTTTGGGGTGATTATTCCGAATCGAACTTAATTTTTTTTTTTTTGAAGAAATTTTTTTATTCGGGATGATTATACCGAATGGAATGCATCTATTCAGGGTGATTATGTCGAAATAAATGCATATATTCGGGATGATTATGCCGAATAAAATGCATATATTCGGGATAATTATGCCGAATGAAGTTTGAATCCAATTTTTCATACCATATTTGATTCGGGGTAAACATGACGAATTTGGGTCTTTATTCGGGGTCTTTATACTGAACCACTGAGTTATCAACTAGGGTTTTGTACGCTAGAGTTTATTGATTATGTGGTGTTTTCTCAATATATAAGGAGCAAGGTTCTAAAAAACGCGGGGCGTGATCGAGGCGTGGAGGTCAAGCCTTAAACCTTAGAAGCCTAGGGGGGCCTTAGGCGTGAAAAGACATTTAGGCCTTCTTAATATATTTTAATATTTTTTAACCATAACAAGGCTATTAAAATACTAAAATTGTACATATCATAAAAATATGTCTGAATATATGCAAATTAAAATACTATTTGATTATTTTGGATAAGATAATGGTCCGGTTAGTAAAAAAATTCTTTAAAAGGCGATATCGTTTCACTAAAGCATTGTCGTTTTTAGAAAAAGTGCATCGTATGGGTTTTATTAAGAATAAGGCGTAAAAAAGTTAAG
This sequence comes from Sambucus nigra, assembly GCA_949130495.1. NCBI lineage: Eukaryota > Viridiplantae > Streptophyta > Magnoliopsida > Dipsacales > Adoxaceae > Sambucus > Sambucus nigra. The sequence goes on along the minus strand of OX422215.1, from coordinate 602,948,643 downwards.
GCGGGGAGTTTCTCTCAAGCCTTAAGCTTAGGCGTGCCTAAGCGGATTTTTTAGAACAATGATAAGGAGTATTAAACGTTCTTTGTATAAAAAATTAACACATTATTGTTGTTCAACATATTTTTAATAGGTTTAACAAGTTTTTCAAGGGTTTTAACATATTTTTCATAATGAATAATATATCAAACAGTGTCTATTATATATATTTTGATGACTATAATCTTGTTTGTATAGTGTTGAATGATGATTTGATGAAGATCTTTGAAGCTTGGAGGTTTAGACAATGACATTAATTTGTAGTTAAAGTTGAGAGGTTTTGAAGTTGAAAGGTTGAGAGGTTTGAATGTGTAGAGAAAAGGAGAGAAAGTGGGTAAATGATTTTTTACAACTTTAAATATGTGGTAGCCCTTTGGTGATATTTGAAAGTAACTATTAAAATCAAGTGGTATTTTGTAGTAAAAAAGGAGTTGTGGTATTTTGAAGTATTATTTGGGGTGCCCTTAGAAACACCCGATTTTATTGAAAAGTTCATATGTTAAGTCCCAACTTATGCAAGCTTTTTGTGGTTTGTATATGGCATCTAACTTTTAGTAGTTCTTCTCAGCTTGGTTATTTATAGAGCACGCTTTATTGTGTAATTGAAGGGAAACCCTCGAAACATAACCCAAAATTGGACCCTATAGTGTCGTTCATTCATTGGTGATGAAAAGGCATGATCTGTCTTTGCTTAAGCATCCACCCGATTTGGTGGGAAAGGGCATTTGGATAAGAAGTGACCGTTTACACCAAGTCAAGATTTTGGCAATAATGTGTGTCAATCTACATTGAGCGATGATTATTTAGACTCAAATCAAAACTCATAGAGAAGAATCTAATTATGCGTATTACATGGCCATGGGAGGCTTTGACGTGTTGGATGATTTAGATGACTTTGATGTTCCTTCTACATCCCACATCAAATATGTTATAATTCCTTCCACTACCTCCTTCGGCTCTAGTGAGGATGAGGAAGATGAGATCAAGGTATAATGAACTTCTCAAGTTAGCCATTAAGCTCATGAGCACAATCACGAGTTTTCCACCATATTGGCCAAACTTGAGAATGAAATGGCTATGGTAAGTTAATATTCCTTTAGGAATGTGGATGCTCAACAAGTAGTGTTAGACGCATCACATTTTTTTGGAAATAACTAATGACATTTTCCTTCATAGGGAAGTCGAGTACTTGAGGTGTGCCTTAAAAGAGAGTGAATACTTTAAATTTTTCGCGAGTAACAATATTTCTTTACTTGAGCTCAAGATTATCTTTATATCTACCTTCGAGTTAGATTTAATGGGCCAATCTTAAAAGTTTGGTCGGGCGATTTTAGAGCCTAAATGATCATCAAAAGACAAACATGAAATAGGATTTAATGGCAATGAGACCTAATCCACTAGTGGCTATTCGATTTTGTAAGCTCTACATGTCAATCCGTAGTAATGCTTACTGAGGTGAGTGTTCTTCTACTGATTCATTAATGAAGGATATATGTATACTCATTCATGAGGAGGGACAATGGAAATAGTTTTGCTTTAAGTTAATAAAGCATCCATATAAATGCCCCGTCATTCTCGTATAGACAAAATCCTTACGGTGTACCCATACACCATTCTTGCGTTTGGAACATGTTTTTTTGATAGGTTTCATTTGGAACATGTGAGGAGCTTTTAGAAGAGGACTAAAAAGAAACAAGTCCCCCTAGACCTTGATTGCATACTATAGGCTTGAGTATAGGTCGGTTTGGTCGGTAAATAGGAAATACCAATACCAAACCGATTCTAATAAGCTAAAACCGAATTTACCATTTATACCACCTGGCACAACCTTACTTAAACCAAAACCGTACCGCACATCTTTGCGATAAACCACGATAAAATCGGTAATTTCGTTAAACTAACGATCGCCAAATAACATAATTTTTGATAAAAAATAACTAAAATGAATAAGGCTTAACATCATTTTATATTTAGTCAAATTATTTTAACTAAAAAAAATCATGTCCACCAAAATTTTGTACTAAAGTAGGCATATGTATTGCCCAAGTTGCTACCTTGTTAGGTAGTTGTTATCATATGGTTTATATTGAAACTGAACAAAGCCTTTATAGCTGGCTATAAAAAAGAATAACTGCTCCTTTCCAATGTGGGACATCAAGTTTAGTAGTAAAGCTTTGAGAAGACTTCCACAAGGTTCGGCATATATATAAAACTAAACAGAGCCTTTGTTCTTATACTTCTATTTTTGTAAACATAATTGCATATATATAAATACTCCAATAATCCCAAATTGAGAGTTCATATCTTTATTTTGTATGGATATTTTATTACAATAAATTTGATATTTTATGTTTTGCTATTTTAAAAGTGATAATTTCGGTAAATCGGTTTCTTAAATGTGTAAACCAAAACCAACCACAAAAAAATCGGTAATTTAGGTTTTGGTAGTTTCGATTTTCGGTAAGTAAAAAAAGTAAACCATTATCAATTGTTTTGGGTACAAAACGGTACAGTACGGGTTTTTATCGTACCACGAACACCCATAGTACATTTATTAGAATAAATATTTTTTTTGCCAATTTCTACTTTTTATACCCAAACTATTTTACAAGCATCTACAAATTAAATTACAAAAATCTAGAGAGAGAGAGAGGGAGGGGGGGGGGGGGGGGGGGGGCTCGTAGGTTTAGAGTTGGAGATAATAGTTTTTTTTAAGAAATTTGACCATAATCATATAGGGAGAAAGCAATATCAAAGATTTAAAGCCAGGTATGACCATGGCACAACAGTGCTACCGTGTTTTAGCGCATTTCACACATAATTATCGTGATAAATCTCTTGTGCAAAACAACGTGAAATAGCCCATTTGGTATAGTGAATTCAAATTTTGGATACGATAATAAATAAATGACACATAACACATATACATGTGTAGTACGTACCTTTTATGGAATAACTCAAGATTAAAATATCTACTTGTTGATACAAGCCAAAATCAAACCTTGAACACTTAAACCACATTATAGCTCTTACTTGTGTGCTCCCAATAGAATGACTAGTAGTAAGATTGAGTACAAGAGTTTGTCCGTCGATCCACGTCATAAATCCAAGGGTACAAATTTCAAACCTAGAGGGAGAAACTCAAGAGAGTTGTGAGGTATTAACCCTAATGAGTTCAGATCCAACACCCATGGTTATGGTTCACGAGTCTAGGTACAGGATTACCGACCCGGATATTATCATCTTCAAACCAATATTCAATCATCTTCTAATACAGTAAATGATACGTGCAACCTCATGTGAAAATTGTATAGTCTTGTAATACCCTGTATTTTGGATTACAAGATTTAATTGTTTAATTAGGTGAGTTAATTAAAATGATTATTTTAATTTGAATTTGAATTAAGTTAGAAAGATTTAATTTAAATGAATTTGATGATTTTTGGTGAATTAAATGAATTTTTGGTGCATTTGATTATTAATTTTGTATTTTGAGAAAAACATAGAGGTTAATTAGTCTTTTTATAATTTATTGAACTCCAACTTTTGGCTTTTGAAAATTGAATCATGAATATAAATTTAGTTGGTTTAAAGTTTTCATTTAATGATATTTTTATTGCATTTATTTAATTTTCTTAAAATCCTAAAATAATTAGGATAAGGAGACCAAAGAGTGAGAGAAAGATCCGAGGTAGAAGACCTGCAACCGCAAGCGATTTAGCCGCCCTTGCGGCTTGTCAAACCGCGATCGCGACAAATTACTGTCACTATAGCGACCCTTGTACCGCTATAACGGGTGGGGTTACAGCTATAACGATTAGTGATATGGAGCTTTTTGTTTTAGTTACAACGTGTATATATTTTTTAGGACTTTTTGGGCGTAGCTTTTTAAAAAGGGTTTGAAACTTTATTATTCTTTTACGTATACTTTTACAATTCTTTTCCTCAAATAAAAAATAAGCTACATTCCCCATTTATTTCAACCCTAAACCTCCATTAAAATAAAACTTCAACCTTTTGGAGGGTTTTACACTCATATTTCGAAGAAGGCCATAAAATTAAAGTTGGATATTTTCGCAAGAGAAATGCAGTGGTCTAGTCAGATTTTCAGAATGCTTATTTTTCATGCAATAATATCTCTATTTTTCTCCTTAAGTATTATTCAATTTAAATGTTGCCTCAATATTAAATACATATATTTTCTAAAGATTATTAGAAACCTAATTAGAGAAAGTGATAACCTAACTATAAAACTATTTTTATGAACTTTTAAATTAATTTTAGGGATAATAGTTATCAAGTCTCATTCATCAAGAGATCATTTGACTGAGTCAATGGTGTCAAATGTCCTATTTTGCCAAATTAACATATTAAAATGACATATACGCCCTCAAAATATCTTTGAGGGCTGTTACGTTGTGTTTTTGCCAAAAAAGCCAATGAAATCTTTAAAAGTCCATAACTTCAAATCAACAAATCTAAAATTCACAACATCTATATATTTCTACTCGTTAAGATTTATCAAACAACATCCATATTCGATATTTTTTTATGAAAAAATCGAAAGAGATAAATTTACTGTTTCTGTAAAACCTCCATCTTTTTGGACGAAAACACCATTTTTTTCCGGCGAAAACTCTTCTTCTCCAGCTTAGGCAATGGTGCCACTAGCGCGGACTAGAAAAAATAAAGAAATAGACGAAGAGAGAGAGAGAAACACTCCGGCGAGAATTGCGGCAGCGTTTGGCGAAATTTTTTAGTGGGCTATTTCTGGTGAGTCTTCGATGGGGTGGGTGTGGGTAGGTAGGGGTGGGGGTGGAGGTAGAGGTAGCAGTAGAGGCAGGGCTGCTAAAGAGAGAAAGTGTGTAGGATTATATGTTTATTTTTAGAGAGAGAGAGAGAGAGTAAGTGGGTTTAAGATGAGTATGCGTGAGGGACATTTGTCTAAATATATGTAGTATATAATAAAAAAGGACTTGAAGCATTAAAACAAAGTCAATGGGATTCGATGCATCTTTGACCCAATAAAGGACTAACCTAGAATTATCCCTAGATTTTAATCAAGGTTCTAAAAAACGCGGAGCGTGATCGAGGCGTTGAGGCCAAGTCTTAAGCCTTAGAAGCCTAGGTGTGAAAAGGTATTTAAGCCTTTTTTTTAATATATTTTAACATTTTTAACTATAACAAGGCTATTAAAAATATTAAAATAGTACATACCTTAAATATGTCTGAATATATGCAAACTAAAATACTATTTTTTTAAATACTAAAAAAAAACAAAAAAGAAGAAAAAACGCGCATTTTTTGGACGAGAGGTAAAGCGGTTTGGAATACCATTTGCCTTTTGATTGTTTTGAATGAGACATTGGTTCGGTTTGTTAAAAAAAGTCTTTAAAAGGCTATATCGTTTCACTAAAGCATTTTTATTTTTAAAAAAAAGTGCGCCTTAAGTCTTTTACCAAGAATAAGGCATAAAAGGCTTAAGGCGAGTCGTTTCTCCCAAGCCTCAACCCTAGGCGCGCCTTTTAGAATACTGATTTTAATGCTTGAAATATCACATGATTAGAATATGAGACTTCATTATTATTAGGTGTTGGCATAAATCTCATGTTAATTAATATATGTAATTCGATAATATGTTTTTACGAAATCACATTGATAATTATTATGGTATATAACGTGTCAATATGTTGGTAAAAATTATTAATACGCATGTTTAAACCGCTTTATGAGTTAAATTGTTGTATTATCATTCGAATTGAAATTTTGAATTTTGACAACTTGTTGGGATATTTTGTAGAACCTGTGCATCACATTATTAGACTTGTTTAATGCATATAAGATTGGGTTTATATAATTATGTAATTGTAATGTTGGATTAAGGTTGCAATAAATGTAGAACTTATTATGTTAATAAAATGACCATGTTGGGACATTGCGATTTATGCACGTTAGTTGTACTTTCACCTTGTTATTAGAATGATACTTTCCAAGTACGGAACTAGAGAGTAGGCATATTAATACTTATCGGAGGTATGGGACTAGGGAGTGTTCACTTGGGTATTTTCTAGGTATGGGACTAAGTAGTAATCCATTACTTTGCTTCACCCTAGGCGTGAGAATAGGGGATGGTTATGGTTTTAGGTATTTTCCTAGATGAGGGACTAGTTAATAGTTACGATTTTAGTGATATCTTGTTATGTGACTACATATGGGTTTTAGTTTTGATGATAAAATTATTTTGGGGATTAGTCGTAAATAATGAAAACGCGATGATGAAAAAAATACTTAATACCTAAGTTAATAAACTGATATTAGAGAATTATTATGTGGGTGTTACGGTATGTGAAGGGTCTAATGTCGGCTGACCATTATGATGACTATGGGACCTAGGTAAACTGGATATTATAACGATTTTATGTTGGTGTCACGAGTATCTATATTGTCTTGTATTGACTGACCATTACGACGTATGCGAGACCTAGACTAAGTGGCAATAGTGACATGTTAGGTGCGGAAAAATATCAAAGTATGTGCGGGCTAACAATGTGGGCCGACTGGTTATAGTGATGGATGTAGATTTTTTATGATGAGACGTTAGGAGCACTAAGAGTATGTGCAGGGCTAATAGAAAGGCAAACTTGCTATAGTGGTGTTGCCATGATAAGATAATTGATATTGAGAAATATAATCGTAATCGAGAAAGTTAATGAAGAGATTTAATGAGTGTTGAAATAAAAATAATTGGACTTGGGTAGTTGTGTTAGTTTACTTTATGTGGCAAGTTGTCATAGCTTTACATTGCTCGCATCGTTATTATATTGCTTCGTTAATTAAAATATCCTATCGTGATATTTATCTCTTATAATGGTTATGACTGGATTTATGGATTCTATTTCGGGAGAGCTTGAGAGTGCGTTGTTCTCTAATAGCTTAAACTTATTTAATTAGATGTCAATCCTCAAACAAATTTTAATTCTTATTAACCCTAGAATATGCAACTATGTGATTCAAATCAAACATGTGAAGAAATCACAATTTCAAGAAAATACCCCAAAGGGAAAAAACTTTTATTTCACTAAAGTTTTGAAAATCGCTACATACAAATACAATTAGAGAAATACAGCCCGACGAATCTCCCACAAGTGACTCTCGTCTTCTTCAATAATGAATTCCCGTAAGAACCCACAAAGACCGCAGTCGTCAGCAATGATTCTCATAAGAATCACAAGAACAGCAGTAGAGACTCATTCTCTACAAGGTCAGCAGTGAAGACTCCTTCACAAGAGTAACTTTAGTATATAAGTGATTTGGGTTCCAAAGATGATTCAAAAAAGTATATGAAAAAGATACTTGTGAATCAAAAAGTGTTTTGCCCTATAAAAGTGAAGACTTAAAAGAAGTATTTTTGTAATTTTTGTAAATGTGAAGTTTTAACAAAAAATCTATCGAAAATAGGTATTTATAGGCAGACACAAAATTAGAGGCAACATAACCTCATTCGAACGAGATCCTTACATCGTTCTAACGACATGCACATGTCATTCGGACGACATAAAGATCGTATCTAACGAGATGCAAAAATGCAAAACAATAAGACCTAATTTGATAAATACTTCAAACGACCTTATAATGAGATGCATGTCATTCTAACAAGATTGCCATCTCGTTTGAACGATGCACGACGAAAATTAAAATAATTTTTAAGTTCAAAACCTGTTCGAAATACTGCCTCGTTTTGTAAAAAATAAGTTTATAAAAATCTCCTAATACTTAGTAAAAAATTATGAAAACCAAAGCAACAACTATACCAAACTTACGTGACATCATAGATTATGTTAAAGCTGCTTGATATTCGGATATGTCTGCTTGAACGCGTGAACATGAAATGCCTTGATGGAAGTAACAGGATATGCCATACTCGATGTAAACTAGACTCTTTGAACAAGTCCTAGTTGCTCGAAGCAATGATAAAAAGTTTTCCCTTATAAAGTTGCTTGTAAGTGAAAAATTTACGATTGCTCATTATGTTTTTAGTTTGACAGTTTTCATTACATTCCTCTACACCATCATGTATATTCTTAAGGTGTCAATTGAATACAAGTTAGTAACCGAACGCAATAAACGAAGATTGAAGAGTTGATTTCATCACTGTAATATACGAAGAAGGTATATGAGGTTGATTTTGTGTAAACATTATGTTCAGGGGTATTTTACAGACATTTGAAACATATAATATTTTTTCAAAAGTTTTTAATTAAAAAATCTTTTTTGAGGCACCTTGTTAGAATACGGTACCGAGGTTCATTTGAATGAGCTTCTTTAACTCGTTCGATATCATATGTTTGAACGAAACTTTAAACGATCAAATTTCTCGTTGCTTTGGAATGTCGTCCGATCTGTCATTTGAGTTCGTTTAAACAACTATGCACAGGTCGTTCGAACGATCTTGCAAAAAATTATTTTTTACTTGGTTTTAATCGTAATTTTTTAAGTCTATCTTTTTGTAAAAATCCGTGTGATACGATTCAAACAAATTCGTAAGTTTCCAATTATTTACTTATTTAATCAAGTGTCAATTTTTAATCCAAATTAATTAAGTCCAATTTTATTTTAGCCCTAAACAAACATCTAGACGCAGTGGATCATGCCAACACAAACAAAATTACTGACTCATAAATTTCAGGAAAAATCCCTTTTGGGGAAAACCTTTATTTCACTATAATACTTATAATGATTACAATAAAATCTGCAAAGAATTTATCGCAGCAAACTCTCAAGACTCAATCCTGAATCAGTAATGAATCAACCGCAGAAGATCCATAAAGATGCACAGTCTTGAATCATCCCAGGAATACTCGCAAGCACTTCTTTTGAGACGCAGTCAATGTCATCCCATCACCTCCCTCAAGCGGCACCTAGATCAGTAGTAGAGATCCTCTCTACAAGAGAAACTTGACATAAGATGTGTTCTTGGGTTCCAAAACAATTCACATAAACAATTGGGATCTTGTGAATTGAAAAAAAAGGATTAAGACCCTAAAAGTGAGAAGACAATGTATTCTGCCAAAGTAGTTTCGTATCTGTTAAAAAACGCATGTCTTATTATGAAAAACAGAGTTCAGAAAACCAATTTTTAGAAACGTCAAGGTGATAGCTCGCTCGAATGAAATGGTGCATCTCTCAAATGAGAACGCGATATCGTTTGAACGACTTCGCGCGATAAGGGATGTCGTTTGAACGACCCCTGTATGTCGCTCGAACGAGGGAAGTGAAATATTATTTTTTTAATCAGGCCCGCCTCAACACTTAGAAATTATTTTTGATGAAAAACTCCGCTCTAACACTTTGAAAAATTTTCAAAAAAGTTATCCCAATATTCTAAGTCAACCATTAAGGACTTAAAACACAATCTTAACAAAGTTAAACTTGCGGAGGCTTGAATGTTGAAGAAAACTTGAAATTCAGATCTGTCTTGTTTCATATGCGATCTTGAACATTCCTTGACGTTTGTAGCGGTATATGACATACTTAATTTATAATGAACAATAAAAATAATGTCCTTACCCTTTTGGAGATTTTTTTTCCTATTTAAGAGATACGAACTTGCACTTCTTTGAAAGCCTTTTTCCACATATTTTATGATCAAACACTTTGGTTTTTCAAATCCATGACCCATAGATGTTTTTTGATCACTTTACCAAACCTTGAAGAACACATCATATGTTCATATATATGTTGTGTTAATTCTTTGTTGCTGAAGATAGGAAATGAGTTCCTTGAGGTTGATTGGTGGACACCGAGACAAGTGCAGATTATTTTGGTGCATTGTTGTATCTACACCACTTTCGATTATCAACAAGGAAGGGTACATAACTACAGTACTTAGTGGAGTCTAAGTATGTCAGTATCTTTGGGTCATTCTGTAATACCTTAGTTGTAAAAGTGTTGAAAAAGGATTTTTCCTGAAAGGTTTTTTTTCTCCCATATCTCGTGTTGTGATTTAAAATCTATATCTTGCACGTTTTGTTTTACCTAATTAATCAAGATATAATTGGTTTAAATTGAATTTGGCTTGTCTGTGACCTAATCTACGAATTCTACAATTGACCATATAATCGGACCACTCTAGAGGTTTTCAAATTGGTATCAGGGGTTGTTTATATAAGTTATTTAGAGGAATCCTTATGGTTATATGAAAAATTCGAACAATATTCCACCTTTGTTTGATGGCCACGAATTACGCTTATTAGAAAGCTCGAATGAAATTATCTCTAAAATCGATCGACGAGTGCGTTTGGCTTGCTGTTAAAAGGGGGTGGACTCCTTTTATTATGAGTGATGAAAATATCGTTAGTCTCAAGCCAGTCACAAATTAAATTGAAGATGGATTTAGATTGAGTAATTTTAAGTTTCATGGTTTATATGCTACGAATGATACCACATCATGAGGTAAAAACATCTAAAGAAGTATGGAATATCCTCCCGCTGACACACGAAGGTACCAATGTTGTTAAAGCTTTTTATCTTCAAAATCTCACCACATAATTTGAGACTATACGCGTGCTTGAAACTCAAACTTTTGATGAATTTTATGCACGTATGTATGATATTGTGAATTGCTATTTTATTTTGGGTGAGAAAATTTTGAAAATGAGAGTTGTTAAGAGAATTTGAGGTCTCTCCAAACGAAATTACCGTCCTTAACTTTTTGGTAATTCCATACGAAATTAGGCTAGAAGAATTCGTAATAGGTGATCTCAAGACTTACAAATTACACATGTTCCTAAAAAAGAAAAAGAAATTAAAAAGAAAAAGAAAAAGAAAAAGAAAAGGAATAGCTTTAAAAGCTAATAAAAAAAGAGGAGGTTTTTAACTCCGATTTTGAATTTGATCAAGATGATCTTGTCCTGTTTGCTAAAAAAATTAAAAAAATTTTAAATTAACAAATCAAAATTCATCCAAATTGGAATATAAAATTTTTGAGAAAAATAAAAATTACAAAGCAGGTAAGAATGTTTTTGAGAATGATCAAAAGAAAGCTAATAGTGATTATTCTAAAAAACATGAATCGAAGAAGTGTTATGAATGCGAGGAGAAATGTCACAAAGCCTATGAGTGTCCCTCTAGGCTTAAGAGATATGGCCACTATAAGAAATAGTAATGTTGAGTCGGTGGATTCCTGGGATGAATCACCACATTGACGTAACTTCACCACATTCATGGCTAGTCACGTTAGCACTTCAAGTACGTCTTATGCTAATGAGAACGTATCTAAACGTGATAACCTCGATAGTGAATAAAATCATTCCGGAGAGTTTGAGGGTGATTATTTGAGTGAGGGAGAACTTGGTGTCCAATGCGCATACGTCGAACTTCACACCTAGTAGTCATTAAAAACTTAAAGTCAAAATAAAAATTTGACCCTTAAGGTGTTATCTTTAGATAGGGAGTTAAAAGTTTTGAGATAGAATGGGGCCTTGGCTAGAATCTTTTTGAGTGAGTAACTTGTTTCAATGGGTAGGGAAAAGAAAGAATTGACCAATAAACTGGCTAGTCTTATAAGAAATTTTCAAGCATTATTGAAGACTCGTGTGAAATGCAAAACCCAAGTTTTCCAACTCGAGAAAGATCTTAAAAGTGCTCGAAAGGTCAAAGTCACCTTAAAGGACACACCTAAGAAAGTTGAAAAGATGTTCCTATGTCCCGTTTTAGGTATTAAAAAGAGGCGTGGCGTAAGTTACGAGGGTGAATCCACTTCTAATACCTCACCCGAAATGGTTACCAAGTTTGTGTTAGATCTTTATGGGCCTCTACCTAACCCACCAAGGAGAACTCGTCATAGGCATGTTAACCAAGGTCAACCCAAACAAATATATGTCTATATCCATTACCAATGAAAAGGTCACCTTAGGGAGTTTTTCAACAATCTAGGAAGAGTCTCTCACACACATGCTCCTATACATTGCTATGACGGCCTAGCTAGTGTTAGAGAGCAAGTTGTGTCTAGTCATTACTTCTAAATATTTAATGGAAGAATTTCAAAGGATCTAAGCCCCATGGGTACACTTCCAAAAAATGACTACTTCCAATGATAAGGGTAAGCAAAAGGTTACCAGCTCTTGAGTACCTAAAAGTGATGAAAAAGCCCTTATTATTCATATTTCTCTTAAGGTTCAAGATACTTCACAATGTTATTTTGATAATGAGTGTTCTAGGCACATGACCAGTGATAAGTCATATTTTACCAACCTTGTGGATCACAAGGAAGGAAAAGTCACCTTTGGGAATGGGAGTAGGCCTAGAATATAAATGTATATGTTGAAGGCTTGAAGGCCAACTGAATAAGCATAAGCCAACTTTGCTATTCTAACTTTGCGATAAAGTTTGACCGGTCAAAATGTAACTTTTTATTACCAATCTGGTAAACTTTTGCTATAAGGTGTGTGGACTACCAATAATTACTAAGGTATTATTCCCAAGTCCTCTATAGTATAAAATAGTACTAAGGTCTCCACCATAATCCTTCGGCATTATCGACTAGGTCACATCAATTTTAGAGATCTTGCGAGGTTAGTTAAGAAAGACTTAATTTGTGGCTTACCATCACTTGGAAAACTAACTTCCTCGGCTTGTGGTCCTTGCCAATAAGGGAAACAAATAAAAAATCCCCATAGAAAGTTGCATACTATTACCACCTCATGTATGTTAGAGTTGATACACACGGATCTTATGGGTTCAATGTGTATGAGAGCATTGGTGGTAAGAAGTACATTTTAGTGATGGTCGATGACTTTTTGAGATATTTCATTATTGGGTTTCTTAGAAAAAAAGTCAGATGCTTATGAGTTCCTTTAAACAAAGTGTTGTCTACTTCAAAATTAATGCAATGTTTCCATAAATATATTGAGAAGTGATAATGGCATGGAGTTTATGGACGTCGATATTGTGCATATTGTTATGGTTTAGGAATCAAACACGAGTTTTTGACGTTGGACACGCCTCAACAAAATGGGATTGTTTATAGGAAAAATAGGACTATCTAAAAGATGGGGCGATCCATGCTCTTTGGTAGGAATGTGCCTAGATGATTTTAGGCTGAGGCGGTTAACATCACATGCCATATGGTAAATAAGGTTTATGTTCATCCACATACACTTCACATTCCATATCAGTTGTGGACCATTAAGAAACTTAACCTATCATATTTTCGAGTTTTTGGGGGTCCTTGCTATATTCTCAGAGCTAGAGACCATTTAGGAAAATTTGGCTCTGGAAGAGATAAGGGAATCTTTTTAGGATATGTAGAGCTTATATAGTGTATGGCCTTAAAAGATCTAAGGTCTTGGAATCGATAAACGTCACTATTAGAGATAATGTACCATTTATGTTTATTGATCATGATCTTGCATGTAGGAATAATGCACCCCGATGATGATTCCATTATTCCCCGTACCACCACAGTGGACTCGAATCTTAAAAAAGAGGATCCACCCCCTTGGGTTTGAAAGAGTTATGACCCTATTGACATATTTGGTGATCCCACATAGGTGTCAAGACTCAAGTTCAACTGGAGAATGTGGTTAGCTACTTTTTCTACACTTCCACAGTAGAGCCCAAGAATGTGAATTACTCAAGTATAATCATTGGATAGGTTCTATGCAAGATGATTTTCTTTAATTTTGAAGGAATGATGTTTAGGAATTAGTCTCCTGACCTAGCGAGACTAATTTTAATGGTACCAAGTGGGTGTATAAAAATAACATGTATGAGAATGGTACCATCATTCATAATAAGGCTAGGTTGGTCGCTTAAGGTTACACACAAATTGAGGGTGTAGATTTTGATAAAACATTCTCTATTGTTGCTAGTCTTGAGTCAGTCTTTTTATACTTGCCATAACATGCCACCTACGGTTTAATCTTACCAAATGGATGCCAAGAGTGACTTTATCAATGACATTCTTCAAGAGGAGGTTTACGTTGAACAACCAAAGGAGTTTGAAGACCCAAAGCACTTAGAACACGTCTTTTATCTAAAGAAGAACTTCTATGGTTTGAAGCCAGAACCCCGTGCTTAGTGCAAAAGGCTAACTTTTTATCTCTTATCTCGTGGATTCAAGAGAGGGGGAGTTGATATGAAATTTTTATGAGAGAGGGTGGTTCTATCTTGGTTACCCAAGTCAATGTGGATGACATAGTCTTTGTATCCACGTACTCCCAACATGCTCATATTTTTAAAGAGGATATGCAGAGCGAATTTAAGATGAGTATGATTGGTGAACTTACTTTCTTCTCTTGTCTCCAAGTGTGTCAACTCAAGAATGGGATATTTATATCTCAATCAAATATAATAAGGATCTAGTGAAGAAGTTTTGTTTGGACTCTGCTAAGCACTATCGCACATCCATGAGTTCCTCGACATATCTTATTAAATACGCTTTATATAAGGACGTAAGTCAAACTCCTATATGATTGGTAGTCTCCTCTACTTAACCGCTAGCCATCTTGATATCGCCTTTAGTATTGGAATTTGTGAACATTGCCAAGTGTCCCCAAAAGATTCATACTTGCTTTCACTTAAATGTATCATTAAATACGTGAGTGCACTCTTTATTAGGGAATTTGGTATTCCTTTGATACCGATGACCATTTTTTAGCTTATTCGAATGTCGATTGGGCCGAGGATGTTGATTGTTGTAAAAGCACATTGAGTGGATTATTTTACTTTTTTTGTGCTCTTGTCTCATGGTTGAGAAAGAAGAAAAACTCCTTTTCTTTGTCCATGATGGAGGTCGAGTATATAGTTGCCGATAATTATTACACACAACTCTTATTGATCAAGCAAATGTTAGAGGACTATGGGATTAATCAAGGCCCGATGCCTATTTCTTGAAATAACACGAGTAAAATCCACATTTCTCTTAATCCCATCCAACATTCATGTACGAAGAACATTAGGATTTGTGATCAATTTATTCGTGATCTTCTTGTGGAGAAGATCGTTTCCTTGAGCTTCACGAGTACCAAATATCCATTGGCCGATATTTCCACTAGACCTTTAAATGCACTAACATTTGAGGATCTTAAGAAGTCTTTGGGTATTTGCCCCATTGATTGATTTTGGTTATTATTCTACTTTACGGTGATTTTCATATTACTACCACTACACCAAAACTCTCGAATTGTCACGGTCATTGATCGTGACAAGTCTAGAGGTGATAACTATTTTTATCATGGACTTGTCACGGTCAAAGATCATGACAAGTTCATTAGACTTGTCACGGTCCTGTTACGGTTAAAGACCGTGACAAGTGACAAAATCTAAAAAATTATCACGGTCATTAATCATGACAAGTTTTATTTTTCAGACTTGTCACGGTTAATGACCGTGACAAATTTGGGCAGAATTTTAAAAAAATTACTGGGCAGTTTGGCCACTGCCACTGCCTAACAGTATATTTGTACCTGTTATAGAAAAATTGTACCTATTCAAACAACATATATCCTAATAAAATAGAAAAAATGCACCAAATATATAATTCCATATCCAAATAAAATAAAAATACAATTCATGTCCAAACCAAAATGTAACAAATCAAAATAATTGAAATATAATCCAAGTGTGCAAATAAAAATAAATACAAATAATGTCAGGCCATAGAGTCTGGGGTAGGTTCGAGGAGGAAGGAAGGCCACACGATATACGCATATAGACACCCCTCAATATACATCACGCCTCATTGTTCGCGCAACCACAATGCGGAGTTCTCCTTCTTGGTTATCAAATGCGTGACGAGTACCTTGGCCTCGATGTTTTGAAGGATACATCCATGAACTGACATACCCGGGATGGTATTTGGGTCCCTCAACCCGCTCGCTATCCGCTGGCCATCATATATGTTGTGTAAAAACATGCTCGGCCAACCAATTATTGACATAGGCCGCTGAATGGGAGCCAAGTAGGGGACTGGATCTTCAAGCGGTGAGTCCGCGCATATTGGTGATGACGTAGCGACGTCCACATCCTCGTCCACATCCTCGTCCTCATCCATATCCTCCTCTACCATCTTTTCCTTCCCCTTGCCCTTACCCTTTTTGCCCAACTGACGCTTTATGAATGCGTACATATCTAGGACCATGACCTCCAACCTTGATAGCTTCGCGTCTCAACCTGATGAACCAACTCAGTGTTGCTTGTCTCCATTCCGATGATCCTAGATTCGCCCACCTGCGAGCTCACCCCCTAGTCCTCCCTTTGCGATAAACTTAGAGCACTTGGCTTAGTGCGTTCATGGACAAAAATGCCTTGCCTGTATCATATTGCGACTCATGCACTTCCTTAAGCTTTTCCTGAAAAGACAAAAATCACCCGATTAGTTAATTAAGTAAATAAAAAAATTATAACGTAATTAACAAAAAATAAACTGTTGGATTACTTACAATCGTGGCCACGACACTCGGGGACACCTCCCTATCCTTTCCCTTCTTCGTTCGAATTGTCACATAGGCATAGAGCTTATGTGGCCTACCCCCAGGGCCACTCCCCGTCCCATGAAATAAAATAATGCAAAATTAGTAAGTAACGCAAAGTAAAATAATGCAGAATAACATAATTATAGAAAAATAAAAACTTACCATCCTGTACTCCACCTCGACGTAAGACGCCGATATGAGTAGTTCACGTCCGTCGTTTTCGCCCATTTTCCCTCCCCGATTGGCGAGATGCTAACTGTCGCTCCTCGATCTCATTGTCGATGTGCTTTTAACACTTTGCCAATGCAATTGACTCCTTTGGCGGAACGGTCTCATGCAGTTTGGGAATGGAGTCCTGGATCTTTCCATAGTACTGGGCCCACAAATTAATTTCAATCCCAACCAACATCACCCAATCAACATTAACAATTAATTTCAAGTCCTAAACTAAACATTAATTTCAAGTCCTAAATTAACAATTAATTTCAAGTCCTAAACATTAATAATTAATTTCAACACACACACACACACACACACACACACCCCTCCCTCCCCCACTCACCCCTTTCCCCCCATTCTCCCTTCCCCCCCACTACACATACACGCACACAAACCCCACCCCCATACCCCCTTCCCCACCCCACCCCACCCCCTGCCCCCTCCACTGGAACACACACACCTGTACATGCACACACACACACACACACCACCCACATATACACGCACACACATATACAAAGGAAAGAGAAAGAGAGGAAAAAACTAACCTGAAAATAGGTTAGAGAGAGATAGAGCAGTTGCTTAGAGAGAGAAAAAAAGAAGGAAGTTAAAACGGTGGAAAAAAAGAAGAGACATGATTTTTTTACTGACAAAGTTATCACGGACCTGTCACGGTCTTTGACCGTGACAACATTTAAGGTTGTCACGATCATTGATCGTGATAAGGCGTGACAACTCTACTTGTCACGATTAATGATCGTGACAAAATATGCATGTTTTTTTGTTACGGTCATTGATCGTGACAAAGGTAGCCGACTGAAAGGTGATAATTTGGCCTTTTTGGTGTAGTCCTTAAAATTAGATAGTATTAAACATAAATCAAATTGAAAAATCCAAAAGGATTTTCTTTTCTTTTAACAAAATTTCAAAAAGATTTTATTTTGATAAAAAAATTAAAAGGGATTTTTGTATTTTGTTTTACATCGTTTATGGATTCTCATTTAAGATGTTTGAATCACAATTTTATTCCATTCATCCGCGTGACTTAATCATAGTTCTATGAGACTTGGCTTCATTTTTTATTGCTTAATAATGCATGTTTGGCATTGCGTCATTTATTATTGATTACTACCTTCATGCTAGACTCATTATATCACCTTGATTGCATACATGCATGAACTTTGAATATTGTACTTGCTTTATATATGTTAAATCGGGTGTTCTCGTCTCAGTAATTGTGCGTGTAAAAACCATTGCCGAGATCTTCTTACTAGAAAAATGATTGATTTATGTTTAAGCAATGGAAATGGGATATGAAAGAAGAAGTCTTCTTTGGGTTAAAATCCACCATTGGGAAGCGCTTAAAAAATGTATTCGACACATAAAATAAAAGTGTCAAGGCCAATTTTGTTTAATTGATGCTTCATTAAAATCGAAGAATATGACTACTTCCAATTTTTTTGCGATTTTATGCTTAACATGTGAGTTTTTGAGAGAATTATAAGTTGAAGATAAATGGATTTGCAAAATATAATTCCTTCAAAAAAATTAAGTAGATTAGTGTTATTGATTTGAGACGCATTGAAATTTGTAACATTTTGTATGACTTGTGTCATTTTCACCATGTTCAACATTTTTACACAAAAATTCTAATTGAGTTATTTCTTTACGAGTGTCTCTTTGACTTTGTGCACCGTCACCACGTATGCCTACGTTGATTTTTTCGTGCATTAACTTCATATACCTTCATTCCATTTCCATGATTCGGATGTTTTCATGTTATTCCATGGTGTGAATGTTTGTACTTATGTATATTTTTCTACTAAAAATTTTCAGAAATAGTTTGTTTAAGTTTCATCGCATATGACACATCAAATATGTATGCTTGTGATGCTATCTTTTCAGGTTTAGCTTTTAACCCTTTGTGTATTGCGGATAAAAAGGGGGAAAACAAATTAAGGGGGAGTTTTGTTTTGTTTAAACTCCACGAGTCACGGTATTTTCTTTGCTTCATGTGTATAGGACTTTTTTCGCATTGTTGATATCATAGACTACATGATGAAGATATTCAATAGAGATAAAGTTTCAAGTTTATTTTTCTTTCCGGGTTTGTGATGGACATTAATTGAACTTATCGTACGGGTTATTTTTTCAGTTTTGTCTTTTGTATCGGAATAGCCAAAGGGAGAAATTTGCAAGAGAAAAATCTATGATTGATCATTATTTTTTTAGCTTGGAAGTTTCCGTTACATTCCACTAAACCATCATGTACATTCTTAAAGCATCAATTGAAGAAAAATTAGTGACCAAATGCAACAATCGAAGATCGAGGGGTTGATTTCATCACTACAACATACAGAGAAGGTATATGAGGATGATTTTATGTAAGCATTATACTCAAGGGTATTTTACAAATGTTTGAAACATAAAATATTTTTTTCAAAATTTTTTAATCAAAAAATCATTTTTAAGGCATTTCATTAGAACGGGGTATTGAGGATCGTACGAATGATTTTTGAACTAGTTTGATATCAAACGTTCGAACGAAACTTCAAACGATCAAATTTCCGTGTAGAAGTCATTTGATCTCTCGTTCAATGTCATTCAAACGAATTTGCCTAGGTCCTTTGAACGAGGTCCAATTCATTCGAACAAGCATGTGAACGAATATTTTTTACTTGGTTTTAAATGCAATCCTTTTAAATCTATATCTGGAGAATTTTTTTTCGTATTTATGGGATACAAACTTGCACTTCTTTGAAAGCCTTTTTCCATATATCTTGTAATCAAACACTTTGGTTTTTCCAATCCAAACCCCTTGGATGTTTTTTGATCACTTTACCTAACCTTGAAGAAGACATCATATGTTCATATCCCTGCAGAGTTAATTCTTCACTAAAGAAGATAATAAAGGAGTTTTCTAAGGCTGATCGATGGAAACTGAGGCAAGTGGAGCTTGTTGGAGCATTCTTGAATATGCACTACTTTTTGTTATCAATAAGGAAGGATACAAAGTTGTGATACTTAATGGGTTCTAAGTTTGTAAGTCTGTCTGTGTCATTATATAATTCTTTAGTTCTAAAAGGTATAAAAAAGGGGTTTTCTCGAAAGGTTTTTTTCCTCATATCTCATGTTGTGGTTTGTTTGATTTGATTTGAATTCAATATCTTGCATGTTTTTTTCACATAATTAATCAAGATAAAATTGGATTAAATTGATTTGACTTGTTTGTAACCTAATCTACAAATTCATCATTTAACCATATAACTGGACCACTCAACACATTTTCATAGGTGATATTATTGCAGTGGGCGCTGACCTGACCTATTTCTATTGACTAACCTTTCATGATATGTTCCTGGGTAGCTGCAGAGTTTTGGAGATTAATGAACTTGTACTTGAACTTTATTTTATTGCATAGTTTAGTTTCCTTTTCAGTCATTTTATTCACGAGACAATTGTATTGGGATTTAGTCGGTCATTTGAAACCACAATTGATATATGATTTTTAGTTGGAGAGATTTTATGTAGTTAATATTATTTCACTTTTGTTTTATTATTATTGGAGTTGGAATTATATTATCAGATTGTTGGATTATATCAATTTATATGTTGTGAAAAAAGTTTTAAAATATCTCACATTTGTGTCACATGCTAAAAATGGTATTTTAAATATTACCCCCAGTGTAAGTTGGCATCGAGGCTTGATCACCCCAAGTGGAAAAATATGTGGGTTGTTATAGTTCGTATCAGAGCATGGTCTTAGATCTCGAGGGTTATGATTATGTTATAGTCTTTTGCATAGTTGGTCTTTGATTCCTTTTATTTATTTGTACTCTTTAGGTTTCTGAGTATGATGTTGTTTGTTCATATCTTTTCAGATGGCGAATACTAGGAGATTTGGAGCTAGGAGAGAGGGTTCAATTTTTGGTTCCTTGGTTTAGGCTAGGCAGGGAATTTTTTTTAGGGAGACGAGGAGTTAACAACTATCATTTGTGAGGCCACAATGCCAAGTATTGAGGTAGGTAGACAAAGGTGTGAATCCCAAGGGGCGCATCGATAAATTTAACCCACTTCAACATGGGCAATCCTCCAACTTTTTTCAGGGGATCAACCCCAATGCTCGCCCACTAGTTGAGGTGTGATATAGAGAGGCATTTTAGGATGGTGGAATGCATGGATGTGCAAAAGCAGATGTTAGCTAAGTTATTCAGAAGAATCTTTATAGTGGTGAGAGAGTGTCACCATACCTGAGGATAGGGACTGTTTGGGCTATTGGGGTTTTATGGTGAAATTCAATGATAATTGTTTTCCTTATGCTATTATGAATATAAAGAAGAAGGATTTTCTGGACTTGGAGCATGGCGTTCACCAATGTATCTATACTTGCACCTGAGGAGGCAAAAACTGAAGATAAGAAGAAAGAATGCTTCATTAAGGGTTTGACTTGGTTGATAAAGCAAGTAGTTTTTGGAAATATGACATACACCACTTATTCTACGGTTATGGATGACACATTGGCTTTATGGTGAGAGTGCGCTTTGGTTCAATGGCTCAACTTATTTAATTAAACTCCAATTTTATAACCAATTTTAATTAAGCCTAAAACATGCAACTAAGTGATTGAAATCAATAAATCTATCTAGCATGCAATCCAACAATCACAAAAGTAATTTCTGGAAAAATCTCCCAAAAAGGAAAAACCTTTTTATTTCACTATCGTATGTAAACCCCGACTTACATATACATAAAGAAATATATACGTTTTAACGATGAGTACTCGCAGGCCTCAGTTTGTTGTCTTTAAGCAAGAGCTCCCATGAGAACTCCAAGAACAAAAATGGTGACAACTTCTCTTCTCCACAAGTATGACTCCAAGAATGGGTAATATGAATATAAGGGCTTATTAATTATTCACATATATGATATGGGAGGTTTGAGTGAATCTAAAGTGTTTTTGGCCTTAAAAATTGAAGACTTAAAGTGCAGCAGGTCTGCAAACGGCGGAGTTGAAAATCTTACGAAATACTTAATAAGAGAATATATTTATAGAAGAAATAAAAAATAAGGCAGCGGCATGTCTTTCGAATGGCATGTGCATGTCGTTAGAACGACATAGTGATGTCGTTAGATCCTCCTTCGAACTACTTAAGACACGTCGGGTAGAGAACCAAAACAGAATAAGGTCGTTTGATCCATATTAGATCCAGGGATCGAGCGACCATATCAAATGACATGTCCTTGTCGTTAGAACGACAAGTCCAAGCCATTTGAATGACTTCAAGAGAAAAACTTTTATTTTTAAATGCCAACCTTATTTTTTATAAAATAAAATCAATTGTAAAATCGAATAAAATGTCTCCCAAATATAAATGCAAATATTAAGAACTCCAAATATAAATAAAACCATTAACGTAGTGGAGTGGTGGAGATCGGTTGAAGTTGAACGGCGCACGTTGAAGATGATGGATGCATGATGATGAGCACGTTGACAATGATTCAGATAGAGGACGTCATGGATGATTGTTTATAGAAGTGTCAATGTAACGGTATACGACATATCGTATGTTATTTAGGACAACTCCGATAATTCCTAGATTCTAGCGGACAATCACAACATGATGTCCTTACAAATATCCCCCTATGTTTATGTCGATACATATATAAAATATCCAAATTATGTAACAAAAAAAATCCCTAATACATACAATCTAACCCTCAAATGGAAATATCAAAATACATGTCTTGAAATCTTCAAAATTTTCAAAACTTCAAATCTCCAAAGTTTCTTTGTCTTCATCAGGATGTGCCAAATATATGATCTTTAATTTGTACCTACACACATGAGATAAGAAACAAATACCCGTGACACGCAAAAGTTTGAAATAAAATGATAAGCATAAATGATAAATTAATTAAGCACAAGCAAATCATTAAATAATCAAACTTTCCCACTCCCCCTTTTTATGATGTTCCAAATAGACAAGGAAATAAAATATAAGCAATTAATACGGAGTGTGTCACAAATTAATAACCTTCTCTTTTTGAATTTTTCAAAAATTTTCTCACAACAAAAATATACAACAAAAAATCACACCATGAATTTACACTAAGATAACCAAGTCGACGGAAGCGTAAGTATAGGGCTGTGAACAAATTCGATAGGAAAAGAAACTCAAACATTCATAATCATATGTGCACGATAAAATTTGGATACTCGTAACGAATGAAATCAAAATCGTCCTTAGGTGTAAAAAGGTGAATTTATATGAAATTGACTCAATCTAATTGACAAATCAAAGTCTAAAATGATCCACACCAATAACATCTAAAATTATGTAATGCTTTTTCGAGACTTTGTTAAGATGTGCAAACCCGTTGATTTTCATCTAAACTCCCTCATAAATAATAATTATTTTTATTTGTCTAGTGAGTTGCTAAATTCTCTTTTTAAGAGATTTCCTATTGGCCCCATTTTGGCATATTTTTCTTTTTATTGCCTGAATTTTTCGTGGGCTCTTTTCAAACGGTGGATTTCACGATGAGTTCACATGCCTCTCGTAGCGTTTTCTCGTGTTCACTCATTATCTTTTCAAAATTAATTAAATTCTTGCAGGCAACGGTTCTTACATGCACTAGTTTCATTGACTCGTTTTATGGCATTTTGGTTCATTTTAAGATATGATTGAGATGAAAATATTTTTACCAACATGAGATATATAAGTACAAAAATCAAATAAATCCATGCACGTGTGCATTAAAGGAGACAATGAGTCAAATAACTAGAAAGTAAGCACAAATTACATCCCAATGTCTCCAAACAAAACACATGGATGAAATGAAGTTGTATCTCAACAGACTACCAGATAGTCACGTGGATAATGGAATGATATGGTAACTTGTCCATCCTAAATGTCCATCCATAGAAGGTGTAAACAAACTATAAAAATCTTTTTGTGTTTCTTCCAAACATTTTATAAAACAAAATCTTTTTGTCTTTTTCATTTTTCTTAAAAATTGAACATATTTTTATATTTTTATCTTATCTTAAAAAACAAAAATCTTTTTGTATTTTTCCAAAAAATAAAAGTCTTGTTGTATTTTTCTAAAAAAGGAAAAAATAATACAAGAATTATACAAATGATATAGTCTAGCAATAGGAACTAAGAATATGCACGTGAAAAACCATCATATACTAAACAAAGTAACCAACCCTCAGTCAACTATGCAGATACCTAAAGACTTCTTAAGACTCTCGAATCTAGTGACATCTTAAGGTTTTATGAAAATATCGGCTAACTGGCGGTCGGTGGTCACAAAAATCAAGAATACGACCCTTTCCTCTACTAGTTCTCGGATAAATTGCTCGCGCATCCTATTGTGTTTTGTTAGTGAATGTTGGACTGGATTGCGGGATATGTGTATCACGCTAGTGTTATCACAAGAAATAGTCATGGTGTCCTATGATATCCCATAATCCTCCAACATCTGCTTCATCCACAAGAGTTGCGTATAATAATTCCCGATGACTATGTACTCAACCTTCGTAGTGGACAAAAAAATGGAGTTATGCTTCTTGCTCATCCATGAGACAAGTGTTGTACCAAAACAAAAACATCCCCTGAATTTCTCCTACATCCATCTGCATCCCCAGCCCAATCAGCATCCGAATAGGCGGATAAATGGTCGTCGGTATCAAAAGAATATCAAATATCATACGAGAGAGTCCCACTAACGTATTTGATAATACATTTAAGAGCATGTAAGTTTGACTCTTTCGGGGACACCTGATATCACGCACAGACTTCAACACTAAAGGCTATGTCTAAACGATTGATAATCAAGTAGAGAAGACTACCTATTATACTCCGATACAAGGTTTGCTCTACGTACTTACTTGAAGTGTCCTTGCTAAGCTTCGTCGACATACTCATGGGAGTGCGTGAATGCTTAGCGGAGTCTAACCCAATTTTTTTCATAAGGTCTCTTGCATACTTGGATTTGGAGATTAACACTCCATCCTATAGCTGACAAACCTGGATACCAAAGAAGGACGTAAGCTCACCAACCATTATCATATCAAACTCACTATTCATCTCCTCCTCAATGTTGTGAGCATGGGAGGAGCATGTGGATCCAAAGGCTATGTCATTCACATAGACATGGGCAGTCAAAATAACACATTTTCCTCTTTTAACAAATAATATCTTATATACTCCCCCTCTCTTGAAGCCACGGGCTAAGATATAGGAAGTAGGCCTCTCGTACCAAGCATGGGGTGCTAGCTTCAAACCATACAAGGATTTCTTCAGATAATAGATGTGTTTAGGTTGCTTAGGGTCTTCAAAACCTTTAATTTATTCCAAATAAACCTCCTTATGTAGAATTCCATTCAGAAAGGCACTCTTGACATCCATCTGATATAGCTTGAAGCAAATATGACATATAATAGCGAGTAGTTAAGCGGACGAACTCAAGCCTCATAATAGGAGAAAATGTCTCCTCAAAATATACACCCTCATTCTGTCTGTAGCCTTGAGTGACCAACTTAGACTTACGACAAATAATGGTACCATTATTATCTGTCTTATTTTTTAAGTTCCCCTTCGTACCAATCACATTTATGTCACTAGGTCAGGGGACTAGTTCCCAGACATCAATCATTCTAAACTAAACTGAATATCCTAATAGAATTCCCTCGTCTCTCTGGGAGTCGAACTTTCCTAATTGTTCTATATCCCTTAGGATGTAGCATTTACTCCCAAAGAATTGGAAATATTAAAGGTTGGGTTTCTTCCCTATCCACAAATCATATGGCATATGAAGTGTGTGTGGACGAAGATATACCATATTCATCGTATGGCATGCGTTAGACACAACCTCTGTCCAAAACTGTCTAGGCACTCTATGATCGAGAATCATGGATCTATCCATCTCTTGAATAGTTCGATTCTTCCTCTCAATAATCCCATTTTTCCGAGGAGTTTTCACGTCCAAAAATTCATGTTTAATTTCGAGACTATCACATTTTTATTTTATTTAAAGGACTAAATCCTCAGATTTATTAGATTAGGTAGAAAATCCCTACCAAGGTGGCTTGTACAAGCTAAAGTAAATGATGAAATAAACTAAATTAAAATTATTTTCTAGACAGTTTAATGGATGGAAGCCTAAGAATATTCATTCTACAAGCACCTCTAACTACTTTGTCTATCACAGTAACTATCCACTTTTGTTTATTTAAATTCTTTTCCTTTGTCACTACGCATCCTATTGATGGTGACACCATGTTGATTTTACAGGACACGACACTTGGTGGTAAGAAAATCTACAACATCGAATTTCTCTCTCAAGAAACCAACTATCGAATAATGAGAGAAATCATCTACCATCACAAGGATATATCTTTTATCATCAAAACTCTTAGTGCGAGTTGGACCCATAAGATCCATATGTATCAACTCAAGAACATGTATAGTGGTAATGGAATTCAGCTTCCAATGGGTATTTCGGACTTATTTTCCCTGCTGTCAATGACCACAAACTGTGGAAGTTGGATTTCCATATGGAGGCAATCCACGTATTAGGTCTTTGTTCGCCAAACACTCCAACTCTCTAAAATTGATGTGACCTAGACATTGATGCCACAAATCCATAAAAGAAATTGTGGCGTTGTTGCATACAAATGAGGACTTGGGCAATATTCTATAATAGTTATCTTCTATCCTCACCCCTTGTAGTAAGAGTTTACCGGATCGATAAAAAAGTTACACACGTTCCGGTCAAACTTTACATCAAAGTGTGCGTCACACTACTGGCGAGTGCTGATAAAGTTTGCTTTCAAAAATTTAGCGTACAAAAAATTGTCTAGCTTAGGAAATCCAGGTATCTCTACTGTACCACGTCCTATAATGCTAGATTTACTCCCACCTTTGAAGGTGACTTACCTTCCTTGTGATCCTCAAGGTTGGTAAAAGATGAGACATCACCAGTCCTATGCTTGGAGCAACCACTGTCAAAATACCACTAGGAGGTATTATGAGCCTTAAGATCAATATGAACAACAAGATATTTCTCATCATGCTTAGGCACCCAAGTATTGGTGACCTTTTGGTTACCCTTGGTTCTAGTTGATATGTTGTAAGTATCCACTAATGGAAAATACATCCGTTAGAACTCTTCCATCAAACTATGAGAAGTGGCGAATAGACACTCAACCTTCTCTCCAAGGCTAGAAAAATCACTAAAGTGGTGCGACAGAGTATGTGAACGTCATGTTTGACCCAAACTATAGCAAAACTTCTTAAGGTGGCCTTTTCTCTCGCAATAAGTGCAGAAATAAACAATTTTAGGCCAACCTTGGTGTGTTTTTCTTGGGAAAAATTTTCTTTGGAGTTTCAGTTGAGGGCCATAAGGATTCACGGTGAATTCAGGAACCGGTTATAATGCTACATGTGACATGGAAGAATTTTCTTAACCTATTCCTTGCCTCTCACTAAACCCTAAAGTGGTGGGGTGAGGAACATCTTTCCCATCTTCTTAGATGTGTCCTCAATTTTTTCCTTGACCTCTCGGGATCTCTCGATATCTTTTTCGAGTTGGAATATAAGGGCTTCAAGTATCTTCCGAGTCTCCACGGATGCATGGAGCTCACTTGTAATATTAGCCACTTGTTTAGTCAAGTCCCCTATCTCTTTCTCAAAAACTCTCTATCTCTCTCTCTTTTTTTAAAAAATCTTTCTTTCTCTCTCTGTCTCTCTCTCTCTATCAAAGACTCTCTAGCATATGACTCTCTCCCTCTCTTGTCTCTCCTAACTCCTTCTTTAGCATAATGATCATAGTTGCTAACCCTTTATTTTTCCTTTTCATTTTAAAGGAATCAACGTAAAACTCGGCGTACACGCGTTGAAGGTCATTCTCGTTCTCAGTTGCTGCATTCTCACCCCCACTCACGTCGTTCTCATTGTCAAGGTGTCCCTGTGAAATAGCTTTCTCATCGTCGTGAGGTGGACTAGATGTACTCACATGACTATCCGTGAATGCAGTGAAGTTACATTCATGTGGTGACTCTTCTCTTGAATCTACTGACTCGACCTCGTTCTCATCACTAAGGGTGGCATTTAAGGCAGCTTTGCCCTTGCCTTGACGCTTTAACCTAGTTGGGCACTCATACGCTTTGTGACCTCTTCCATAGCACTCGTAACACCTCTCTCCCTCTCTCTTTGGGGTGTACTTTTTATCTTTTCAAATTTCTTCCCGATTTTATTTTTCTCAAAACTCTTTTTATCTTTAGATGTGCCATTATTTTTAAGTTTGAGAAATTTCTTAAATTTTTTAGCAAAAAGGGATAAATTATCTAATTTAAAATTGTACTCATAATCGAAAGACACTTCCTCTCTCTTTCTAGATACCTCCTCTCTATTTCTAGACCTCTCCTCACTCTTTCTACATTGGGCCTTAAGTGAAATCCCTTTCTCTTTTGGTTTTACAGTTTTAGGAAACATGTCAATTTCGTAAGTTTGAAGGTCTTATACGAGTTCATCTAACATAAGGGAGTCTAACATTGAATTAAGCACAATGAGTTTCGGAATAAAACGGGGAGGGAGTGATCTTAAAATCTTTTTAACTACTCTAGTGTTAGGAGTGCTTTCACTAAGATTAAAACATGAATAAACAATATCTGACGGGTGAGCATATAAGTCATCAAAGCTCTCGGATTCAAGCATGGTTATAGTTTCAAACTGTGTAATGAAAATTTTCACTTTAGATTCCTTAACAGCATTTGTGCCCTCATTTGTAAGATACAAGATATCCTATGCCTCCTTTGATGTGGTGCACGTCATTATACGTCGAAACTCGTCGAGTGTGATGGCTATAGAAATAACACTAAGGCCTCGTGAATTAAAGTTACTCCATTTAAATTCTTCTCCAGTCCATAGAGTAATAGGTTTAGGTCAAATTTCATTACCTCTACCATAGCGGGTGGTGTCCACCCTCTTTCACAAGAAATCCAGACTCTTTTATCAATTTCTTTTAATGTGGATCTCATTCTCGCTTTCCAATAGGCATAACTGGATCCATCAAAAGTTGGCATTCTATTATATAAGTTATCCATTTGAACTCAGGTTTTTCAAAAATGAACTTTTTTAGAGAATTGATATCAAGAAATTTTTTGCGGAAAAATGGCTTTGATACCAATTTGAGAGTGCGCTACGGCTCAATGGACCAAACATATTTAATTAAATATCAACGTAAACCAGATTTCAATTTTGTTAAACCCTAGTTCTTGCAACTATGTGATTGAAAGTAGTAAATCAATAAGCATGCAACCAAACAAACAAGACATGTATATTTAAGGAAAAATTCCACAGGGCATTACCTTTTCTTATTTCACTATTATATGAAAATTTCAACTTAAATGTACATAGAGAAATACAGACAACATTTAAGATAAAATTCCCGCAGGCTATGCTTCGTCTTCCTCAACAATAGTTCCCACGAGGACTACAAGTCAAGTAGTGGAGACACCTTCTCCACAAGAAAAACTCCAAGAATGGAATACATATTTATGAGGGCTTCAAAGTGATTCACAAAATATTAATTGGGAGTATGTGTCAATCAAATTTTGTTTTGGCCTTTAAAAGGTGAGACTTTTGTGCAGCAGATCTTCAGAAACAACGTTTTTAAAAGTCTTACAAAATACCTACAGGAAGCAAGTTTTTATAGGCGAACACAAAAATTGAGGCGGCATTAAGTCATTCGAATGAGTTAGATAGGTCGTTCAAATGAGATGTGTATATCGCTAGAAGCGACCATCTAACGACTCATCTAATAACCTTGAAAAACTAAAACAGTGAGCTCTCGCCAGAAGCACGTTTGATGTAGGCCATCAAACGATACATCTAACGACTACAGGCGAAAAATGTTTTTATGTAAAATCCAGCCTTGTTTTGGTTAAAATAAAACCCAGTAAAATCAAATAAAATTATCCTAGAAATATTTACAAAAAATTAAGGACTCCAAATAAAGAATATACCATAAAGAACGTGTAGTTGTGGAGAACGATTGAAGATGAACGTGTGGCACGTTGAAGATGAGTGGGGCATGTTGATGATGTACGTTGCTAAAAATTCGGATTGTGGACATCGTGGATAATCTTGAAGATGTGACCAATGTGAGATATACACCATATCTCATATAATCTAGAATTCTACTGACAAGTCCTAGATTTTAGGGTCTATGTCAGAAGTAATGCCCTTACAAATACTAACCAATCATGCCATCACATATAAGGCCTCTTCCCATCATGACCACTAATAGATACTCCCTGGACCCATCATTCTTACCCTCATACCAGATGTAGAGGTGCCAATAGGATAGGAAGAACTCCCAGCACACTTGATCATACATTTTAACATCTCCACATAATCAGTTGTCCGGTCCGTGGAAACATCCATGACCAATTAACGCAAAGCCAAGTACATAGAATACCAATGAGTCAAAATGTCTCAGAGTTGGCCAACATCGACCAACAATTGCTGAAATATGGAGACACAAAAAATAGTTAGTGTAAAAAACAAAATCAAGAATCCACAGAATTAACTAAAAGAAATGAGTAAAAACTCACGTCATTGGAAAAATAGTCGAGTCTAGGCCAGCACCAACATTACAAATGCTAAACTGTGCTAGCGAATGTGGACTATTTAATCCTCACCATGGAGGACCACAATAAAATTAGAGGGTAGTGCAAGTAGTGCATAATGGTCAACTTGAATTTTCAATGGGGGTGGGGCAAAAAATCCTAGGGACAATAAGGTAACATATTTTATGCTCACCTGAAAAATAGGCAATGGGGTACATGCATGAGCATAAATAGGGACAGTTCCCGATAATGACAACACGAACGGAGCATCCGACACACCAAAACTCCCACCATTTCTTGTGTCCATGTTGGCATGAGAAAAACAACATGGTATGAATAAGAGAAATGGTAGCATTGGTTGAAAGGCAAGCATCAATAAAGAATTTTGGAGAGAACACTCCTAAAAATGAAACCTCCAACTGCGTTATATATAATTCAAGATGATAGAGCGGTTAAATGCTTGGGGTCCTTTAACTAAACAGTTAAAGGGTATGTTTAAACAAATAGTTAATGCCCCTGCCATCTCTTATAAATCTCATTTTCCTCCCCCAAGTTTTTCACCCATTCCCATCTCAACATTCATCCATTCTAAAAATAGGCAAACCTATTTTTTCCATCCCATTTTCAACGAAGAGTGTCCATCGACCGTCTCTGCGGACACCAAAATTTGAAATCAGGGTTTGAGCCCTTCTCCAAATTCTACAACACGTATAAATCCTAAGGATTGAAACTAAGAAGCCACAAAAAATAGTTGTGATTCTGCCCTATAAAGATGTTTATGGGGTCAAAATAAAATTACCTCAAAAACTTGCCAAAGGACAAAATCATTGCACTGGAGAGGTTAAAGGCCTATTTATCGGTTTAACCAAATGATTAAAAATAAGTAAGCTATTATTACAAAATCTTTGAAATGTCACCCCATCTATACACGTGCCCCCACCCTCTTATCTACCCTACATGTGTCCCGTACTTTAACCGTTTGGTTAAAATATCCTTTTAACCATTCGGTTAAAGGCCAAGTCAGCCCCCATTAAAAGGGGTCCCCACCGACATTGAAATGCACTCAAAGCCCAACATTGATTCGGTTTCTAACTTTGTTCAATCCCAAGCACTCGAGAAACTCAAGCTTAGTTAAAAAAGCTCAAGCAAATTTTGTACTTCAGAAAAGTCAGTTCCTATAAGGAACAAAGACAAACCTTTGCACACACCCTAAAAAAGTCGGCACTTCCAAATGAAGCTCTGTTGACTGAACGATGCCACCTCATAGTGGACACTCCTGGGAAAAATTTGTGTTACGCTACGAGGTTAAAGAAACACTGTTGTATTATAACACTTATCCCAAACTGAGTATAAACTTTACAACATTTATATTTTATGTCCTGGTTTTTAATCCAACACCTATATTTATTGAGCTGAAATGACATAATCACATGTTAAATAAATGCTAAAGAAATTCCATGACTAAATACAATATGAAAACCTACTTTTCAAAACCGTTCTCAGGAAAGTGTCTGTGAGCCGAGTCATTCCAAAACTTTGTTAAAACCAAAGCTTAAAATCCGACTACTCTTATCACTTCTCCAAGTGAACAAATCCCGTCTCAATTAAGGCACTCATAAATATGTGTTTTCTAACAATACTTGTCAAACAATGGCCTTTGGTTGAGCTATTTTTAACATGTGAACATTTCACTCAAACTTGTAATGAAAATTCTCTATTAAGGACTAGGCTCCATAATTACCAAAATGATGTATATTGTATACCCCGTATCCAATCACCTATACCAATAAATATGCCCTATTTGTTGGAACTAAGTCGTCTTTGATCCCAAAACCTCTTGGGTACCTAAGCATTATACCGAACTAAACTTGTGAATCTCAAGCCTCATAATATGTCTCTCAATGTATTATTTCTTAAGGATTCCACCATCTTTAGTAGAAACACCCTTACTCAAAGTAATGATCATCTATATCACTGTGGATCATCTCGAGGCCTACGATACCTATAGGATATTAGTCATATTGATAAGGGAGACACATATATATCTATCAGTGACTTATGTTACACTCCAACCCCTAAATACACCCCCTCATTCTACCCTTGTAGGTAGCTAAGGATGTTTAAAACATGACATCCTAAGCATTACACCTCCAAACTAGCTCAAAGGATAAAACCTTTTGGCTAGTGATCATCCAAATATCATAATATGATATGTAAATATCGATGATCTTCGAGCCCACTCCCATTCTAATCCTCCACCTAATCTACCCTTAAGGTCACAGATAGCTTCTTCGCCTCTCGAGACAAGTCCTCACACTTCCACACACATCACATTTGAGTATATGTACAACCGAACTATGTACGTTTTGATCTCATGGCTACACGTGTACATACGTTTATACCGATTCCTTCTCGTAAGAACAAGCCTAAAAAATATATCTCTTGATATGTTGTCACAACTAATATGAACCCATCCCTCTTACTTTCTTTAAACCCCCTCTCACACCTCGAATGAGATATCAAACTATCTCAAGTCTAATTATGATATAAACTAAACTAAAACGTAAAGCGATTATAAGCATATAATTAAGAAAGCATAAATAACAAGTGGGTGTGTAATACGTTCCCCACTCGTAACTCGATTCCTAAACCCCACAACAAGAATATCTAGACCAATCACATTCTAAACCTTCCGTAGGATTATCCCAAAAGGGCTAACTCGAACCTTTTATTTATTTATATATATAATAAGCTGGTGACTCTGAACAATCAACAACTCCTGCAAAGAACACTTAGGCTTAGGCAAAAAAAACAAATGCATACAATGAAAACTAGATACGGTATCGAATAGCTTCCAGGAAAAAATCATTAATCCGACTGAATCGATAAACCCGACCTAAGGAAGAAGCAACGGATCGAGATACAAGCACTTTCGCATCTCTGTAGGGATCACAATAAACCAATAAAGCATTCTCTACAGCATCCCGCTCTCCCCCTTGTCTGGGGCATATAACACCACAGTTAGCCTAAGTAATATGCATTTATTATTTGTTCATTAAGTGGTGAAACATTAAATTAGTATTTATATTATAAATGAGCTTATAAAAAACTTTTAACATTCTCATCAACACATATGTTTGTTATTAACTAATATAAATAATTAACTCTTCTTAAGTTAGTACCGGTGGGGGAATTATCCGAACAGTCTGAATAATAATGCATGATAAGAAAGAAGGAGATTCCCATTAGTTATAATCTCGAAGCGGATAATTTCTACCATATGAAGATTATATTAATAACACCTAGAGACCTACATGTAGTACCCCGCCCTAATATTTTTATTTATTTCCCCGCATGAGTTGTGATAATATAAAGACACTAAGATTTGGATTACTATAACTAGGTTCAAATTCTTAATTGACTGGTTTGGAGTCTTGATAAGGATTGTTAGAAGTTTGAGGGTTCAAATTGAAAATTTGGAGAAAATAAGAAAAAGGTAGTTCGAATGAAGTTCAAGTCGTTCGAACAAGAATTAAGGCTCATTTGAAGTGGGAATCGAATGAGGTTCGAACGAGATCCCACTGCATAATAGGTCCAGATTGTTCAAAGGCCGTTTGAGGTGGGGGATCGAACAAGGTTCAAACGATATGCCTTTCTATTTCAAATGAGGCTTGAATCTTGTTCTAACGAGGTCATTTAGATTTTAAATCAAGTTTCCCTTGTGCGTTGTCTCATACTGGGCCGTTGGATTGATGAGTTGTCGAGCTCTGGTGAGATCAGATTGGGCAAAGACAGGATTTGGAAGTCTTTGAGGGTTTTATAAGGTTTGTTTGGGTTCATTTGGGTTATTATAAATGGCAAAAGAGAGAGAGAGATAGAGATAGAGATAGAGAGAGAGAGATCCCTCCACCTCTCTCTACCACAAAAAACTATGCCACGACTACTCTTCCACCTTATGCTACTATATTCTTGTAGCATCCTACCATATCCAAGCCCTAGATGCCCATTTCCACTATTTCTAGGCATGAATATGAATTTTGGAGATGTTGTTGGGGGTTTTATAGAAGATGGAGATGGGGGATTCATGGAGCTTGAAGAGAGTTTTAATGGAGCTTTCATGGAAACAAGCTTCGTGGAGGTAGTCACCCTCCCTGAGGCAACCTTAAAAGGTGGGAGGTTTCCATCTTCTTAGACTTTCCATCCCTACTATTATTGGAGCTTCATTTGATGTGGAGAAACCTACTCTTAGTTTAAGACTCTATTTTTTTCATTAGTAGTCTTGTTGTTAGAATTTAATAGTAGAATGCATATTATAAAATGATGGGTTTCCAACACATTTGTATTAAATATTTTTATGGAATAAAAATGTTGGCAAAGATATTTTTTAATATAAATAAAAGTAGAGTAAATATTTTAAAGTTTTCTTGAAAAGAAACTAAGTTTGGGTCATTTTGTGAAAATGACATTTCTAGAAATTTGAAGTTAAACATATTATGAAATAAAATGTTTTAAAAAATGATTTTGATCTTACTAAAAACGTTTGGCGAAATAATGTCCCAAAGTCTCTTGAAAAATTAAGATTATATGAAAGTGGGATATTTTTTATGTTTGAAGAAATAAAATATTTTGAAAAATGATGTTGATCTTGCTAAAAACGTTTGGTGAAATAATGTTCCAAAGTCTCTTAAAAAATGAAGATTTTATGAAAGTGGGACATTTGTTCAGTTTGAAGAAATAAAATGTATTTTGTGTCGTGAAAGTGAATTTTTGCAAAGTATTATGAATTTCTAGAATGAAATGTATGTTTAACCCATTCGATAGGATTTTAGGACTAAAATCCATCTTCTCAGGTATATAAACTTGTAGTATTTTGATAATGGACATATAAACATGTTTAAAGAAGGTTTTTGTGGGGTTTAAACATGAGATAAGGAAAATGGAAATTCTAGTCTCCAAAGTGTATGAAAAAGGGGTTGTAGGTATGATAAGCGTAAGGTTGTAAGACTATATGTGTTAAATAAAAAAATGATATTTTTTTTTATAAAGTAGTCTTATATGCTCAATGATTCTTGAAAATAAAAGTATTGAAATAAAGATGTTTCTAATTGAGAAGAATATTACTCCAAAAGGTTAAAAAGGTGTTAAGGTATTAAAAACACGTAAGAAATTAGTGTAGGTAACTCAATGGTGTTTTCAAAAATTAACACCTGTGAAAATGGAGTAAAAGGTGAGTTTGGAAACAAATGGGTAAAATGGTACTTTTATGTAAAGTGGAACATTCTTATGAAATAAAAATGTTGGAAAGGGTGTTACACATGATCAAGGTTCTAAAAAACGCGGGGTGAGATCGAGGCGTGGAGGCCAAACCTTAAGCCTTAGAAGCCTTGACGAGCCTAAAGCATAAAAAAGGCGTTTAGGCCTTTTTTAATATATTTTAATATTTTTTAATTGTGACAAGACTATTAAAAATATTAAAATGGTACATACCTTAAAGATATGTCTGAATATTAGTAAATTAATATATATATTTTTTTAAATACTAAAAAAAACTTGCGTTTTTCACGCCTTAATGTTAAAAAACTCGCGTTTTTTCACGCCTTACCACAAAAAAATGCGCATTTTTTAACGTTTTATCCCCAAAAATATTGACCACGCCTAGGGCCAAGACTTGGCGTATCTAAAAATTCCTGCACTTCGGCGCGCCTAGGTGCATTTTTTAGAATACTGCACATGATAGTCGTAATGAACATGATTTTTGGAATAAAATCAAAGCTAAAGTGTAAAGGACATGAAATGATGATTTTCAAAGTGTAACATAAGTTGGGGGGGGGGGGGGGGGACCCCAGGTTTAGCTTCGATCGGATGAAAGGAAAAGTGCAATAATGTGGTCATTTGCAAAAATGTTAAAATACATTAAAAATGAACTCAGATGATACCGAAAAAATTAAGGAGGGCTCGGAGCCCTGGGTGAAAGATCCAAAACACTGGCGAGAGCACATGGTGGCGTTGCCGACGGTGTGGAGCCCATTAAACTGTGCAGTTATTGGAAGATTCCTAGAAAAAGATAAAGAATTAATGAACATGTCAAGAAATGGGTTATGTGGGAAAATGTGTTGAGACAACCTAACTTAAATGAATTAATAAAGGTTCCGATAAAGGATAAATTGGTTAAGTAAATATGTAAATTAATTAATGTCCTTAAGGTAAATAAAAGATTAAGTAAGTGGGTAAATGGGTGGTTAAGAAACCTATGTGGTTTACCCTAAAATTAAAACAAGGATGTGTGGTGCAAGGTTTTCAAAGGCTGAATAAGTATTTTCTAACACGGTGTTCGCGTGTGTTGAAAGGGCGATTGCCAATGAAAATACTAATGTGGATTGGTTAAATGAAAAGGATAATTTCAGTAAAGAAATGTCTTTCGGTCGAACCAAGTGTAGTTGTCTCAAGTATTTAACCGTGGGTGTTAAATAAAGGGATAAATGTCAAAATAAGAAAGTGGAAGTCTTTTACAAGATTATGGTGAATTAATTGAGATATAACGTTTTCGAAAGTAAAACGGTTACATAAATTAAGTACATATACAAGGTAGTCGCATGTGCACGTAAGTATAATGTGTTAAAGTCTTCTTTCTGTCGTTTGATTCTATATTGCATTATTGTATATTTTCCACTGAGCATTCGGCTCACTCCCTGTTTTGTTACAGCAGGTTGGGTGTGGTTTCATATTTTGAGAGCGTTATACAGGTAAGTACTCTCTTTTATTTTACGTTAGTAGCTACGTATGCTTGGACTCCGGGGTTCTCCCCACGGATCACTCACGTAGTTTGATTTGAAATTGGAATCACATGCTAAACAAGTGAAACATTAATTAAAATAAAATTGGATTAACAACATTATATAGGTTGTTTCATTGCACTTCACACCTAACATTTGGGTCGGGCCAGGTAGACTATGAATAACCCATACATCTGGGTCTGGGCGTTATAAATATCAAAGATCCAGATTCAAGGTTCCTTTTGGGAGTGATGTGGTGAGTTCGGTTGTGTATCTTTTGACGTCGGTGTTGGTTTGAGCCGGTTATTGTAGTTTTATTGACGGTTTAGTTCGTGTCCTCGACGGTGAAGTCAAAAAGGTTAGCTCGATGGGTGAATTCAGTTCCAAATGATAGGTGACTAATTTTGTTATTGTTAATCGCTTTCGCGCTTCTGATTTAGATATTCTAGTAAGTTACGAGTGTCCATGCAAGCCAATAGTGGCGACATTGCAGGTTTTGAGTGTGAGGTACTTGTGTGTCAATCCGTGATGATATGGGAAGCCAATTGAGATGTAGAGAATGTTAAATGGCATCTATTTAATTAGAAACATAAATCGTGTAATGTCAATTGCGGAGATTAGGTGGCTAGTGCGTCATACCTTAGAAGTATTGACTTATGATAGGAATGCATTCAGTTCTCTGACTAGGCACTCTAGGGTTATGAAAATTCGATCCTCAAAATAGTATCACGTTGTAAGGCAATTGAGGATTTAGTGGGCAAAATTAACTACATTGGTCAACATTTGGGATGTGTACTCAATATAAGTCGATAAGATAGTATCGTTATAAGTATGTGTCTTAGTGATTCTTGATCAAAAGTTATACCTCGTGGGGTATGACAAGTGTTACGGGAAAATTATGGTAAGTGTATTACATATGAAATGATGATGGTTGCGGAGACTTGGAATGAACTTTAGGTAGTCTTCTATGTAGGGGGTTTTATGAGATATGATGTGATTTTAAGGAATAGGATCTTTAGTGATGTCGGTGATGCAAACCTAGGGGTTTATAGGTTGTAGGTGACGTCCTGTATCCTGCCAGAATCCTTAGTAGTACTAGTTATGGTTTGGTATGTAGCTTATGGTCACAACCGTTGGATGGGAGATAACATTATAATCTAAGCGTCAAGGCTTTCTTTAGATGCTAAAGTAATGGCTAGGTGCGAGGTAATCCCATTGTGAGTGTGGTGTAAGGTCATCTTGGAGAGTCCATAGGACAAATTGTGTGTTGTGTCATTAGGGATTGAAATTAACTTGTTGTGACGTCTTAAGGTACTCAATAGTTAAGGTGCGCTATATGTAGAAGCTCGTAGACTAGTATTTTTATGAGCACCTAGTAATCACGACGTGGGTATTGAAATGTTTGTAGAGTGCACCTACAATGATAAAGGCATGGATGATAAAATCTTATCGAGTCTTGAGGACTTTTACATGGAATGTGTTTAGGGTCCTTAGGAGGCCAATTAAGTCCGGTATGAGGAAGTATTATCATGCTGGTAATGATTGTGTTTAGGGTCAGTTGATGATCTCAGGTTGTTGGTCAGGTGTTAGAAGAGTCGAATAGTGTACGTGTCAGGTTCGATTTCCCAAATTGGCATAGATGAGTGGCGTATCCTCCAAGAAGGAATTAGAAGCTCGTGTCGTTTATGGGGAGTGATTCCCTGGTGTCATGGAATGACTAGTAGTTGCGGTGTGACACTAATTTTTGAGGCGTACTAGGAAATGTATTCAAAACTTATGTTGATGACGCCATATGAATACTTGAAAATGGCAACCAAGGTGAGGTAATAACGAAACATGATTAGAATGTTGGCATGTGTTGACGGTATATGCTAGGATAACCTTAGTAAGGTAAGGACTAGTTCTTGGCACATCCTACCAAGCGGGTAGTAATTAGAAGATGTATCCCTATGTGATACTTACTACCCTTAGAATGCCAATGGCAATCGGTGTGCCCGTCATGTGAGTTCAGTTTGGGTAGAACCTACAAGTAAGCTTAGTGACAACCTCATATAGTTAAATGATACAATAAGGTGAATGTCTCTCTTGAATAAAATACTGCCTAAGGGGATTTAGGGTTACGATCATGATATGATAAGGCAGACGGTAACCTAGGTGTAGTAGGTTGGTGATGTTGTCACCGATAAATGAATAAGGTCAGTGTAGACAAGGATTTTAGGCATTTTCCAACCAGAGTGGTTCATGTGTGCAAAGGATGTAAGGGGGACTTACTCCTAAGGAGGGAAGTCGGGTGTTTGACTTTCTAGGGAATGACAGGTTCTTATGTTACTTTCATCTTGCGAGGACGAATAGTTATGATTAGATTCGTCATGGCTGGTGACTCAAGACATAGTATGTGGTTAGGTTATGTAAGAACATCTGGGATAAGTGACAAGACTTCGAGCATATATCGTAGGTTCATTTTTCATAAATTATGGTCTACTGTGTATAGGTGGGGTTTTCTCAGAACGATTGCGTGTTCTTTCTGGATTTTATGTGTCCCTTATGGTTTTGGTAATCGACGATTGGTATTCTCACGTATGTGGTAGCTCAAATTGTTACCATGTTATGGTACGACGTGATTTGGCCTAATGGAGTGCAGGTGGACTTGGTATGGTCAATACATCTCGATAACTAGGTACGCCCTATCTGAGGTATTCTTGCTATTGCGCAAAGTTCATTGTGCAGGTGGCTGCACTATTGGCCGCATAGTTTTTCTAATAGTATTTTTTTCTTAGGATTAGCGACCTTTTGATTGACCGACATGGCAGTCAGTGGCTCTGGTTGTAAAGATCGGGGTGATAACTTGA
Source organism: Sambucus nigra (assembly GCA_949130495.1). NCBI lineage: Eukaryota > Viridiplantae > Streptophyta > Magnoliopsida > Dipsacales > Adoxaceae > Sambucus > Sambucus nigra. The sequence continues at coordinate 602,908,649 of OX422215.1, read as the reverse complement.
GGACATTATATAGTGTTCGAACGAGGTTAAACTTAAAACAAGGTGTTGATTTTCCGCGGTGAGTGCATTGGTGCGAGGCTCAAGTGAGTGCTCTAAGGTGAGATTCCTAGAGTAGTACTAAGGTCACCTGCAGAGTGACGCAACGAAAGGTGTCAGTCGAATACGCGGTGATAATTTGGTCAGTTTATTACTCTTCAGAGTGAGTGATGAGCATTGTAAGGTTAATGTCAAGCTCGGGAAAAAATTGTGTATTTAGAATAACCTGAAAATTCATGGAACACAGGATGTATAGTCCTAAGACTAGAAATGTTTCTTGATAGTGAATTTGATGATTGGTCATATTACCGAGTGTCGATCACTCAAGAGGGTTTCCCGTGAAGGTGCCGATATGCTTTGGGTATTAGAGAAGGTAGTCCTAGGACTCTATTGAGTATGATCATCACTCGGGGTCGGTTATGCGACGTTGATAGTTAGCATAAAGGTGAACATTAGATCACATCGTATGTTGAGATTTTGGTGACAATCCCTGTGCAAGGGTAGGTAATGTGATCTTAGCCATTGAGAACTTCGATGATTTTGTCTTGGAGGGTTTCTATGACCTAGAATGAGACTTGATAAACCCCATGAATTTGAAGAATTGACGGGTCAAGAATTTTAGGGACGAAATTCTCCAAGGAGGGAAGTTTGTAATACCCGACCTAATATTTATATGCATTTACCCACATGAGTTGTAATAATGTAAAGACACTGAGATTTGGATCATTATGACCGGGTTCATATTCTTAATTGACTAGTTTGGAGTCTTGATAAGGATTGTTGTAAGTTTAAGGGATCAACTGGGAAATTTTGAGAAAATAGGAAAAAGGTAGTTCCAACAATGTTCAGGTCATTCGAACGAGAATCAAGTCTCATTTAAAGTGGTGATCGAATGCGGTTTGAACGAGATCCTACTGCATAACAGGATCAAGTCATTTGAAGGTCGTTCGAAGTGGGGGATCGAACGAGGTTCGAACAAGATGCCTTTCTCGTTCGAACAAGGGTCAAATTTTGTTTAAACGAGGTCATTCACATTTTATATCGAGTTTCCCATGTGTGTTGTCTCATTCTTGGCCATTGGAATGATGAGCTGTCGAGCTCTGGTGAGCCCAGATTGGGAAAAAATAGGATTTGGAAGTCTTGGAGGGTTTTATAAGGGTTTTTAGGGTTCATTTGGGTTATTGAAAGTGGAAGAAGAGAGAGGGGGGTCTTCCACCATTTTTATGAATTACTCCACCTCTCCCTACCACAAACCACCATGCCACCACCATTCTTTCACCTTATGCCACTGTATTCTTCTAGTATCACACCATATCCAAGCCCTAAATACCCGTTTCCACCATTGTTGGGCATAACTACGAATTTTGAAGATGTTGTAGGGGGCTTTTGGAGAAGATGAAGATAGGAGATTCGTGGAGCTTGAAGACAGTTTTGATGGAGCTTTCATGGAGACAAGCTTAGTGGAACTAATCAGCCTTCTTGAGGCTACCTTAGGAGGTGGTAGGTTTCCACCTTCTTAGACTTTTCATGCCTACCATTGTTGGAGATTCATTAGAGGTGGGAAAATATACTCTTAGTTTAAGACTTTATTTTGTGCATTAGTAGTCTTGTTGATAGAATTTAAGACTAGAATGCATATGATAAAATGATGTGTCTATAATAGATTTATATTAAACATTTTTATGGAATAAAAATATTTGCAAAAATATTGTTTGTTGGAAATAAAAGAAGAGTAAATATTCCAATATTTTTCTAGAAAGTAACTAAGTTTAAACCTTTTATGAAAATGGCATTTCTAGAAGTTTAAAGTTAAACATTTTATGGAATAAAATGTTTTAAAAAATGATGTTGATCTTGCAAAAAATATTTGGTGAAATAATGTCCCAAAGTCTCTTGAAAAATGAAGATTTTATGAAAGTAAGACATTTGTTGAGTTTGAAGAAATAAAATGTTATGAAAAATGATGTTGATCTTGCTAAAAATGTTTGGTGAAAAAAATATTCCAAAGTATCTTGAAAAATGAAGATTTTATGAAAGTAGGACATTTGTTGAGTTTAAAGAAATAAAAAGTATTTTGTGTCTTGAAAGTACATTTTTGCAAAGTATTATGGAATGAAATGTATGTTTAACCCATTTGATTGATTTTAAGATTAAAATCTATATTCTCATGCATATAAACTTGTACTATTTTAATAATGGACATATCAACAAGTTTAAAGAAGGTTTTTGTGGGGTTTAAACATGAAATAGAAAAATGGAAATTCTAGTCTCCAAAGTGTTTAAAAAAGGGTTGTAGGTGAGATAAGTGTAAGGTTGTAAAACTAATGTGTTAAATAAAGAAAATGGTATTTTCTTATAAAGTAGTTTTATATGTTCAATGATTCTTGGAAATAAAAGTATTAAAATAAAGATGTTTCCAATTGAGAAGAATATTACTCCAAAAGGTTAAGAAGGTGTAAGGTATTAAAAACACTTAAGAAGTTAGTGTGGATAACTTAATGGTGTTTTGGAAAATTAGCACTTGTAAAAATGGAGTAAAAGTTGAGTTTGGAAACAAATGGGTGAAATGGTAATTTTATTTGAAGTGGAACATTCTTATGAAATAAAAATGTTTGAAAGGGTGTTACACATGATAGTCCTAATGAACATAATTTTTAGAATGATGTTTTTCAAAGTATAACACAAGTTGGGGTGGAACCCCGGGTTTGACTTCAACCGGATAAAAGGAAAAGTGAAATGATGTGAACATTTGCAAAATGTTAAAACACATTTAAAAGGAACTCGGATGACACCGAAAAATCTAAGGACGGCCCGGAGCCCTGGGGTGAAAGACCCAAAACACTGGCCAATGCACATTATGGTGTTATCGACAGCGTGGAGCCCATTAAAGTTTGCGGTTAGTGGAAGATTATGAGAAAAAGATAAAGAAATAAGGAACTTGTCAAGAAATGGGTTGTGTGGTGAAAATTTGTTAAGACAACCTAACATGAATAAATTAATAATTGTTCTTATAAAGAGTAAAATGGACAAGTAAATGTGTAAATTGATTAATGTCCATAAGGTAAAGAAAAGTTAAAGTAAGTGGAAAAATGGGTGGATAAGCAACCTAAGTGGTTTATCCCATAATTAACACAAGGGTGTGTGGTGAAAGGTTTCCAAATGCTCAATAAGTATTTTCTAACACGGCATTCGCGTGTGTTGAATGAGTTATTTTCAGTGAAAATACTAATGTGGATTGGTTAAAATAAAAGAATAATTTTGGCAAAGAAATGGCTTTCATACAAACCGAGTGTAGCTATATTTAACCATGTGCATTAAATAAACGGATAAATGCCAAAATAAGAAATATGAAGTCTTTTATAATATTAAGGTGAATTAATTGGGCTAAATAACGTTTTCGGAAGTAAAACGGTTTCATGCATTAAGTATATATACAAGGTAGTCGCATGTGCACGTAGGTATAATATGTTAGAGTCTTCTTTCTATCGTTCGATTTTATATTGCATTGTTGGATATTTCCCACTGAGCATTCGGCTCACTCCCTCGTTTTGTTATGGAGGGTTGGGTGTGGTTTCATATTTTGAGAGTGTTATATAGGTAACTACTCTCTTTTGTTTTACGTTAGTAGCTATGTATGCTTGGACGTCGGGGTGCTCCCCGTGGGTCCCTCACGTAGTTTGATTTGAAATTATAATCGCATGCGAAACAAGTGAAATGTTAATTAAAATAAAATTGGATTAGCAATATTATATAGGTTGTTTTATTTCACTTCACGCCTAACGCTCGAGTTAGACCGGGTTGACTATTGGTAACTCATAAATCCGGGTCGGGACGTTACACTACACGCCACAACCTATTGACATTCTCTATAAATATAATCCTTAAACTTAGGAAAAGGGGCATGTAATTATTGTTATTGTAAGCAGAGTAATAAGAAAAAGAGAAACACCCCGTGGACGGAGGCCATTGTCGAACCATATAAATACTTTTGTTGTGTGATTGTGTGACTTGTCCATTCTATTTGGTTTTGTGACACCTCGTAATATTTGAAATAGACTAATCAGTTTTACATTCAAAATGTACCAGAGTCTAAACAATGATTACCAGTCTTAGCATGCAACAAAATAATTAAATTGGAAACAAAAGTGAATATTAATAAAGAAAGATATTTAGTACTCTAGTACCGTCCATTTGAGTCCAAATCTACATACCGACACAACTACTCTATGCTATAGAAAATATATGAATACGAATGTATATATGTCTTCACTATAACAAAAAATAAAAGAAATGAAAGATCTTTCATGTAGCCCAATGACACTTACATCCTAATATAGATCTGTAACAGAAGGATGAATGGAAGTAACACTATTGATCGAGGCTACAAAACGGGTGGCCTCAATCATGAAACGGTAAAAATCCAACGTTAATAGCAAGTTTAAAGAGAATAAAAGTATAATGGAATTTGTAATAAGTCATAACTAAGCATCTGCCTCTATATTTTTAACATCTTTTAGAATTATCCTACCATGCAATCATAATATCATATGCATATAAGATCCCAAATAATAAGTGACCCCATGGTTAAGTTATATTCTACATGTATGAAAATAAAACATTGAAATTGTAGATAACATTACACTAATCAAAACAAGTGTTATTAATAAATTAAAATATGCTCACAGTATAAAGGTCACATAAATAAATCAAGCAATAAAGGCCTAACTCTAATGCCATCGGGGGTCTCTCACGCGTACTAAGTATAGTCTTAGGCCATCCATAACCTATGATTTCATCAACGCAAGGAATAAATTGCCACATCTACCCATAAATCATATAACTTACCATACCCAAGGTTATATAAAATAAATGTCCCCATAATCCATGTCGGATACGGGTACCTAGACGTGTGACCCAAGGGTTAAAATTGATAAAGGAATTTCGTCTACTCACTAAGATACCATAGCCATCCGAGTCGTATGTTACCATTTTAAATGGAATTCCCTTTAGTATGCTTTCCACAATTACTCACACATGGTATGTGATATGCCAAGTATCACCTCATCCAGGACCATGAACCTCGACCTTAGTCTACCTTTACCAGATGACCAAGAAGGAGAAGTCGCCACACGGCCTAAGGAAGATGACTCGACCTCGGCCCTCATCAGTCACCTAGAATGGGGGTTTGCACTATACAAATGATTGAGTATCCTCAGACTCGATTGACTCAATGTCGATGATTCTAGGACGAGACCAATAGACGAGACTAGCGAAAGAGACAGATATCCTTTCACGAGGGTTAAGTTCCCACGGATTCACCCTCGGTCATAAAGGTCGGTCGAAGTCCTCGGCCTAAGACATGTAGCCGATAGAGACAGATGGCAGAGCGCATAGTTTAGGAGATGCGTGGAACCCTGCGCGTGGGATGCAGGTCCTTCGTGGATGAAACCGTTGCAACCGAATTATTCCCCCACGTGAGGGAATATTTCATCATCCTCTATATGTGACAGTGACAGATGGCACAACCTCAGTGGCTAGGAACATTCCACACCTGCTTGGGGGCATGCTATATCCCCAAGTCCTATGTACACTTTTCATCTTTTCCATGAGGAGGGATCGCATTATCACAACCCTAGCCAAACTCTGTCAAATATACAGAAGAGAGAGAAAAGCTTGAATGTTGTATTTAGAGGCCATAAATGATATACTTATAGTAAAATCCACCATGCACACTGCATAGTGGACATAGGCTCCGACCGAACCACTTGTATTTGGTATCTTCTTCTTTGCCTCATCTCCTTCTGTCTATACATTGATATCTTCTGTACACTATGTTTGTTTGGTTTGAGATTATATACATCCTGACCTGGTGATACAATTTTTGGTATCACCAGTCTAGCACCGTCTATAGGAACAAGAAGCATCATCTCTTCCCTTACTTAGCTTGTCCTCGTCGGAGTCTCTGGTGGTGAACTAGCCCTCCCCTTCCGTGGAGCTATTTCACCATTAAAAGAGTTCCTGTTGAGTTGTAAGGTTTTCAATCTTCAATTCTAAGCTCATCTATCAGGCTTTTGCATGGCATCAGAATTTCCACCGCCCCACCACTAGCTAGTGGCCCTAGTTTCAACAACGCCCCGCCTCAGTTAGAAATGGCTGAGTTGGCGATCGCATTAAAATCCTTGGCAGCAAGCCAACCGGCGATAAAAGAGTTGCTAGTTGCCTTCAGCCAGAATGTAATAATCAGGCCAACGGGGGTCCCGACGGAGATGATTACTTTAACAGTTGGGGAGCCTCCTTATCAGGCCAGGGGACCACCCCAGGCGCCTCGCAAGGAATTACCTCCTCCTCAATGACGGAGGGACATTGCTGACCCTAGGCGTTTATGCCTGGGGAGGCAAAGTCAACCCTACCCGGAGGACTGGTATGATGATTATGAAGCTAAAGATGCTCAGATCGACTGCTGGGAGACATATAAATTATCTGGGAATACGGTACGCCCTGTGCAAAGAAGCTGAGGTCGCGATAGGAGGCCGAGTCAATATACCCAACCCAAGGGCTCAACTTTTTACCGATTAAGTAGAGGGCCGACCTTCGAAAGGCTCAGCCCAATTAGAGATTTAAGAGAAAGGTTTTCCAGGTCAAGGAGCAATGCTGGTTTAAGAAGGGAAGGGGCAGATGACGACCCCCGAACGGCTAAGATCAGGGCCAGCGAGATGTGAATAACCAATGCAGATCAGCGGTTGGGGAACCTCAGTTCGCCCAATGGAGGCAACAAGGTATAACATTGGCTAGGCCGATGTTGTCGAAGCGGCCAGGAGACCATGGAATGACTCAATTCAAAGGGTGGAAAATAAGATAGGAGACATTCTTCGGAGCCGAGACCCTCTTCAAAGGGGGTATTCTGAGGGCTCACCATTTGTGGCTAAGATAGTCAACTTTTTGACCCCTGCTAAATTTAAGCCGCTAGTGGTTACCCCAAAATATAATGGGAGTACCAACCCTGTGCACCATGTGGAGATGTACCAGTTGGCTGCAGATATCTATTCCGTCTTAGATGAGATGAAATACCGTGCGTTCTCGAGGAGCTACCCATATTTGGTTCACCTCACTCCCAAAGAGCTCCATTAAGAATTTTAAGTAACTTACAGAACGATTCATTTATAACTTTTATTTCGAGGTAAGACCCCAGATGAAGACAACTCGCCTGCTACACGTTAAGCAGGGAAAGAACGAGAGTCTTAGGGGGTACATCGCAAGGTTTAATAAAGAAAAAATGGAAGTGGAAGACTATGGGGAAAGTATTACGATGACCGCGTTAATAGGAGGCTTGCAAAAGGGAAAATTACTTTGGAAACTTGCTGAAGACCCGCCAAAGTCTATGTCCGAGTTATTGCCAACGACCAAAAAGGTCATGAAGGCCGAGGAAACAATGGAAGCTAAATATGAAGATGAGAAGGGAACTAGTCGTGGGAGCAAGTTTTAGAAAAAGAATAAAGACGGGAAAAAGAGGTCAGCCGATGATAAGTTTGTTGGGTATACCCCTATCATGGTCAGCTGCGAGTACATTCTGAACGAGATCAAGAATGATCGAACCCTAAGATGGCTCAAAAAGATGAAAGCTCCCCCTCACAAAAGGAATAAGAGCTTATGGTGTGAATTTCACAAAGACTATGGGCACTTAACTGAGTACTGTTTTGCCCTAAAAGATGAGATTGAGAAGATGCTCAAGGCTGGAAAACTGAGGAAGTATGTGAGCAGTGATGGCCCAAAGAGGGGAAGAGACGACCCCAGGGGGATAAGTGCAGGGAAGATGTCCCAGGGAAGAAGAATGACTCCTCAGATGATGATGATGATGATGATGACCCGGATCTGCCACCAAAAGACAATGATCCGAAGGGGTGACTCCACATAATCTCATTTGGTGTGAAGATGATCTGCGGAGGCCTTGCAGGGGGAGGTACAGAGGTGGCTGACAGAAAGGCTCACCTTGCAGAAGTCAGGCCCTTCCCAAAGTTGAGCAGTCCACTTGGTCGCAGCAGATACAAAGAAAGAGAATATAAAGAAGGTAGATATGGATATCTTAGTTGTGGGATTTTTGAGGCTTGACTTTAAGGGAATCCTAGCTCCTCAAGATGACCCTTTGGTAATCATAACTAGAGTACATGGGTATAATGTAGCGAGGATATTGGTCGATGGTGGGAGTTAGGCCGATGTTATGTTCTGGCCATGTTTGGGACTCAGCAAGAAGAGGCTGGTCCGATATCATCATCCTCTGATAGGTTTTAGCGACGAGAAGGTGCACCTGATAGGAATATACGAAATAAAGGTTAGTATAGGAGATGCCTGGCCCAAGAGTTTAACAAAGAAGGTCAATTTCTTTATGATGGATGAAAGTGTGTACTCGGCTTATAACATTATCATGGGTAGAGTAGCCCTCAAAGAATTTGAGGTCGTGCCATCCACTGTACACTATATGGTAAAATTCTTGACCCCATATGGGGTAGGGGAAGTTCAAGGTAATCAAGTGTTAGCACGTGAATGCTATTTGAAGTCAGCTGATGAAAGGTAATGTCATAAGAAAGAGACTACAACCTATGGTATTAACACCTTGGATCCCAGGGATGAGACCAAACTGAAGAAGGGAGAGGCCGTGAAAGAGGTAGAATCCATCGTCCTCAATAAGGATGAGATGATAAAACCATCCAGGTCGGCAGATCCCTGAGAGGAGATATCAAGGAAGAACTGATCAAATTCTTAAGAGAGAGTCAGAGTGCCGGACATTGATCCAGAACTCTTTTGTAATGAAACAATGTGGTCGACGATGCTAGGCCGATACGACAGAAGAGGAGGATCTATTCTCAAGAGAAGTATGAAGTCATCAGGGAAGAAGTAAAAAATCTAGAAAAAGGCCGACTTTATAAGAGAGGTAATATATCTCGAGTGGCTGGCCAACACTGTCATAGTTCTCAAAGCTAATGGAAAGTGGATAATGTGTGTAGACTTCACCGACCAAAGCAAGGCTTGCCTTAAGGACAGTTTTCCTCTACCTAGGATTGACCAGATGGTTGATGCCACAGCAGGCCATCAGTTGATGAGCTTCATGGAGGCTTATTCAGGCCATAACAAGATATCTATGCACTCGGCTGATGAGGGAAAAACTGCCTTCATAATCGATAAGGGTACTTACTATTACAAAGTCATGCCCTTTGGTCTGAAAAATGCTGGAGCCACGTACTAGAGACTTGTTAACAAGATATTCGAGATCAAATTGGGAAGATAATGGAAGTCTATGTTGATGATATACTAACTAAGAGTCTCAGGGAAGACTCACACATGGCCTAACTCAAGCAAACTTTTGATTCGATGGATAAGTACAGGATGAAGCCGAACCCTGCAAAACGTTTATTCGGCGTAGGGGCTAGAAAGTTCCTGGGCTTCATCGTAAATCATAGAGGAATAGAGGCTAACCCTGATAAAATTAAGGCCTTGGTAGAAATGAAGACCCCAGTGTCAATCAAGGATGTGTATAGGTTGACAGGAAGAGTAGCGGCACTTAATAGGTTTGTATCCAGGGCCACCGACAAATGTCTTCCATTTTTTAAAGTTCTTAGAAAGGCTTTCGAGTGGAATGTATGTGACACCCCGCCCAATTAAATATCGAGTGATCAGTTCTTTATAAAATTTAAAATAGAATGTTCGGTTGGTTCATTCTTAGTATCACTGTCGAAAACGCAATAAGAAATTTACTCACCTAATATAATTAAGCTAAGTGTCAAAATATTTTTCTTATTAATAAAAAAAACATTTAATTACCAAGACAAGTAATTTAATGTAAAACATCCACGTATAATTAATTAATACAAATACTGAATCAGAATCGCATGCTAAAATAAATAAGTCTGGATAAAACATCCCAGTTCAAAACTCTAAACCAAAACAATATTAGCCATCAATCCAAATGAAAATGAACGAGAAATAGAGTAACATAATCTCTGAAATTGTCTAAGGAAGGGGCGACACATGCCCTAAAGAAAATGTCATAACGAATAGTAATGAAATAATCGAGGCGTCTAAACAAAGTCCTGCAGCTCCCATAACAGCTACAGCACGCCATGCAATTCGAACTCTAAGCCTGATGTCCCTGTGGCTGAGCACCTGATATAATACATATATATAGCAAGAGAGAGAGAATATGCAAGAAACGGGTCAGATCCCGATGTGTAAAAATATTTGTTTAAGCAAGTATTTAAAATTTGCAGTAAAGTAAGTATCATGTGCATGTTAGCTCGAACTCTCACATGAGATTCTCACCTCTTTTCTATTGTGCACGTCTAACGCGTATCTAAATTTTATCCTTTGCTATACTTACCCATATATCTAGTCTGAATCCATCCTAATAGTATTTTACCCTCACTATTAGTCAACCCGTATCGCCCATACAATACGTTATCTAATTAGCCTATGACGAAAAGCTAATTAATACATTTTTCCATTTTTCATAATAATTCAAGTATACGATTAGAATTTTCTTAACAAAATTTCCATGCCCACATTCATTACTATACACATTAGATTAATTCACAACTCTCATACATATATACATATAGTCACATCTGCCCTATATATATATATATATATATATATATATATATATATATATATATATATATATATAACATGATACTGCACCCCCGGGCTATATCCCATTAGCGCACTTAAACAACATATTGTACCCCCTGGTTATCACCCTTTAGTACATTTATTTAAATAATCTTGTACCCCCGGGTTATCACCCATTAGTACACTTACAATACGTTTTTGTACCCCCGGGTTATCACCCATTAGTACACTTATAATAATAAGATTCTCACACCCCCGGCTTATCACCCATTGGTGCCCGTAATAATAATAATACATAATAGGCATACACACGTCCTATTATAATAAATAGGTATTTCCCTCACCTACATATATGCTTCTCTTACGCATTTTAATTTAATCGCTCAGTAATAGTTATTTGGATTACTATCCCTCTCGTCATCTCTACGGTATGTTCTCTCCATACTGAATTCATTAAAGGATTTAGTCCCTCATACTTCTTCTGAAATTATGTATTACTTAAGTTTATTATTTGGAAATATTTCTCTCATTTATGATCTAATAAACTCAAAACTGGATTGTAAAAGAAATTATCAAAATTTCACTCTGTCGCTCGAACGAGATGGCAAGTCGTTTAAACGACTGCCACATGTGGCTCGAACGACTTCGCGCGAGATTGTAATCTCGTTCGAACGACTTCGAGCGAGATTTCGTTGTTCGTCCCCTACCCATACTTTCCAACGTTTTCCACCATTTTTAATCTCAAATCTTCTCATTCAACACCCCAAACTCCAAATACATCGAACCCCATCAATAACATATGAATTCTAACATCCTAGAATCATCAATTCATTACGAATCATTCATAAAATGTGAAATCCCCAATTTAAATTTATCACAACCCTAGTTCTTCCAATACATGTTCAAGAAGCCAAAATTTCCAGATTTGTTCTACACATAAATTCTTCTAAACGTGATTTCTAACCTACATACATGAAGGGTTTCAATATAATAAATCTCCGAATTAAATTACCAATCCAAATTTCCCAATTTCACCATTTTTATAACCTACAACATATTCCTAACAATCCTACACTAACATGAGTATGATGAATACCGAAATACAACAAGTTATAAACACTTGCCTTGAATGAGTAGTCTGATTTCTTGATGTTGTTGGTATGGGTGTATTCCCCTTGTCCCGATCTACACGGTGGTGGTGGTGGTTGTGCAAGGTGATGTCAATTTAGCCCTCTTCTCTTGGCAAAAGCTCTCCCTCACACTTCCTATGGCCGTTCTTACTTTCTCCAGCTTTCTAACCCTAATGCAATTGTTTTGGCTGATAAATTAACTTCTAATTTTCGTCCATTAATTAGGCCTAAAAATCCAATTTACCATAATGCCCTTTTGGGGTGCCGGTTAGGCCTAAAATTGGCTCGGGACCCAAACTAAACACTCGAGTATACTATTTTGACCCTTCCGAACTCAACGGTACACTCGAAATCATCATACGAGTTACTGAAAATAATTGATATATTTATTCTATTAATTTAGTCCCGACACGCTCCCACGCGCATCTGACTTAATTCACTAAAATGTCGTATTATTATCTCTCGACAATTTATCAAAGTCTGACTTAATTCACTAAACTGTCGTATTATTTTCTCTCGACAATTTATCAAAGTATATAGTTCCATATTACATATCGCACAGTGATATTAAACTAATGAGTATTAACCCTTAGCACGCTAGTTAATATTTATTTTTATTAGATCCTGATTAATTAACAATTTATTTCTCACATTTAAATTCAATTAATCCCTCTGTAATAAATAATTCCCTTAATTATTTAAATCATAAAAAATGTGGGGTATTACATACTTCCCCCCTAATAACGGAATTTCGTCCCAAAATTCGGAAAAATGAGGCATACCTAGTATGAATAAATCTGGATATTTCTCACGCATATCCGCCTCGGCTCCCAAGTAGACTCCTCCACACTGTGATGCTGCCACTGCACCCGAATAAGTGGAACTACCTTTGACCTTATCCTCCTCTCACTACAGTCTAGGATAGCCACCGGTCTCTCCTCATATGAACTATCTGGTTGTAGTTCAATCTACTCAATTGCAATGTGAGTGTGTGCCAACTCATCTCCAAGGTATCGCCTCAGTGACAAAATATGGAACACATCATGGATATATGCCACTGGTCTGACCCTCTCTATAATAGGAAATGGTCCCACATATCTAGGATCCAACTTCCCTTTCTTCCCAAATCTCATTACTCCCTTCATTGGAGATACTCTCAACAAAACCTGGTCTCCCACTGCGAACTCTCGAAATAATCTTTTTTGCATCGGCGTAGCTTTTCTGTCTGTCCTGGGCTACCCGTATGCGATTTCGAATCATTTTTATCCTTCTCGACGTATCCTGAATTACTTCTGGCCCGAGTAGTTTATTGTCTCCCACCTCTAGCCAACAAATTGGGGAACGACAAGGTCTGCCATACAATGCTTCGAACGGGGCCATGCCAATCATAAACTGATAGGAGTTGTTATAAGCAAACTCTACCAGTGGAAGATACTGCTCCCAACCTCCCCCGAAATCTAGGATACACATGCGTAACATCTCGTCGAGCATCTAATTAGTGCGTTCAGTCTGCCCATCGGTCTGCGGGTGATACGCTGTACTCAACCGTAACTCGGTACACATAGCTTCCTGGAAGCTTTCCCAAAAACGAGATACAAATGTCTTGTCTCTATCTGACACGATGTTAAGAGGTACACTATGCAATCTCACTATCTCTGTAATAAATAACTGAGCATACTGTCCCGCTGTGTAGTCTGTCCTGATGGGCAAGAAGTGGGCAACCTTCATCAACTGATCTACAATAACCCATATAGAATCATGCCCTCTCTGCGAGGTGGGCAACCCGGTGATAAAATCCATGGAAATGTCTTCCCATTTCCAGGTAGGAATCTCCAACGACTGAAGTAAACCTGGTGGTCTCTGATGGTCCACTTTCACTAGCTGACAAGTGGTACACTTGGATACGAACTCTGCGATATCCTTTTTCATCCCGCTCCATCAATACTGCCGCCTCATATCCTGGTACATTTTTTACCCATCGGGATGTACCGTAAATCGGGACCCATGCGAATCAGTCATTACTCAATATCGAAGGTCCTCCCCCTCTGGAACAACGAGCCTCCCATTAAAGCGCAAACCACCCTCAGAACTTACTGAATAAGACTCGGCTCCCCCGGCTAAAAGCTTCCTAATCCGATCTTGACAGCTGCCTGTGCCTGTACTATTTGCGTAATGATCTGAGGCGTAACTGTCATCGCCAACATGAATGACCGGGCCACAACATCCCGATGTCCCAATTCCTTCTATTTTTCTCTCCATACCTCGGACGTCTCATCGACCGGCCTGCGGCTCAATGCATCAGCAACCACATTAGCCTTTCCCGGGTGATAGTGTATTTTTAACTGATAATCTTTTACAAACTCAAGCCACCGGCGTTGACGCATATTCAACTCCTTTTGCGTGAACAAGTACTGTAGTGACTTGTGGTCTGTAAATAAGCGAAACTGTTCTCCCAATAGGTAATGCCTCCAAATTCGAAGCGCAAACACAACTGCTGCCAGCTCTAAGTCGTGGGTGGGGTAATTCTTTTCATGAGGCTTAAGCTTTCGGGAAGCAAAAGCTATGGCCTTCTCCTCTTGCTTGAGTACTCCCCCAAGCCCCTATAATGATGCGTCAGTATAAACCAGGTATTCCACTCCCGCTCTGGGAAGTGCTAGAACGGGTGCTGAAGTTAACTTGTCCTTCAGCTCATCAAATGCCAACTGGCATGCATCGTCCCAAATAAACGGTACGCCCTTACGAGTCAAATTTGTCATAGGACCAGCAATCTTTGAGAATCCCTGAATAAACCGTCTGTAGTATTCGGCTAATCCCAGAAAACTCTGCACCTCCGTCGGTGTCGTGGGCTATCCCCACTCCCTCACCGCTGACACCTTACTAGGGTCTACAGATATCCCTTTTTTTGATACAATATGTTCCAAAAACTGTACCTCCCGCTGCCAAAACTCACACTTCTCATATTTGGCATATAACTCATGCTCTCGTAGGGTCTGTAGAACCATACATAAATGATCGGCATGTTCTTCTTCAGTGCGGGAATAAATCAGGATGTCATTTATAAAGACAATGACAAATTGATCTAGGAACTCTCTGAATACTCTGTTCATTAAGTCCATAAATACTGTCGAGGCATTGGTTAGCCCAAATGGCATAACCATGAATTTGTACGATCCATACCTCATCAGAAAAGCAGTCTTGGCCACGTCCTGCTCCCTGATGCGTAGCTGATGGTACCCGGATCTCAAATCTATCTTCGAGAAGTGGGCCGCTCCTCTCAGCTGATAAAACAAGTCATCAATCCGAGGCAACGGATACTTATTTCATATCGTGACTTTGTTAAGCTCCCAATAATCAATACAAAGCCATAGGGACCCATCCCTTTTCTTTACAAACAGAACTGGGGCACCCCAAGGCGAGGTACTCCTACGGATGAAGCCCTGTCCCAACAACTGTTCTATCTGATCCCGTAGCTCCCTCATCTCTACCGGAGCCATACGATAAGGTGCACGTGCTATCGAACAAGTGCCTGGTGTTAAGTCTATCACAAACTCGATCTCCCTACTCAGAGGCAACCCCGGTGTATCCTGAAATACATCAGCAAACTCGCAGACGATCAAAATTGATTCGAGTGGAACCACGACTGCAGAGGTCTCATCCTCTATATAAAATAAGTGGGTGGATGACCCTCCCTCCGAGCGAGGCATCACCACTAAGAACATCTCCTAGCCCGAAATGGCGAATATAATACTCCTTCTGAAGCAATCAATCATGGCCCTATACTCGACTAGCCAATCCATACCAATAATGGCGTCGTACTCGAACATATCTAATACTAGCATATCAGTCGATAAAATTAAACTGCCAATCTCTATGCCTACTCCCCATCATATAAAGAAAATCAATGACCCATTACCAAGTGGTGAGTCTACACAAGTCACTTTACTCTCTGTCGTGCTTAACAATCCAGTGGCCTTTGCAAAGCTAGTGGTGATAAAAGAGTGTGATGCCCCCGTGTCAAATAAGATGCGACCCAAAGTACCATGGATAGAAAACTTACCCTCCATTGCGGGTGGTGCCTGCGGAACTGCGGCCTGGTGGACGTTATAGACACGTCCATACTGCAACTGTCCCTGCTGCATGGGAACTGCGGGTAAAGCTGGAACTAGAGCCGGCGCTGGTAGGGCGATGGGAAAATTGGGTCTCTGGGGCTTCTGGTGAGCACCCTGCTGTCGAGGAACTCTGTCCCTATCTGGGCACTCCTGTTTCTTATGGCCAGTCTTGCCACAAGTGTAACATTTCCCAATGAAGTTTCCTCCTCTCTGCCCCTGGTAGCCTCGGCACGGTTGGCCGTTACCACCTATACCTTGGCCCTGTTGTCCTCCCTGCTGCTAATTTTGCGACTGGCCCTGCTGTTGGCCCTGTGGATGGCCCTGCCTCCAACCCCCATGACCATGCCTGAACCCTACAGAACGGAACCTCTTAGCAGACTCCCCCTGTTGGGAACCCTGCCTCTGACTCTGCTTAATTGGTACTCCACTGGTATTTCCTCCCCCTGTCTTTCCCAACTGGTTGGGCTCTCCCCCTCGCTTGCTTCCCTTAGCATGAAAGCGATTGTCCTGACAACGCAATAAGGCTGCATTCAGAACGTAGGTATATGAGTGTAGGGAAAGGTTACCCAAAAAATGGTGTCGTATCTTCCAAGTCAAGCCATTCATGAACATCTGAATGTGCTTCTCCTCAGTAGGCACCTCCTCCGGTACCATGTTTGTTAATCGTGTGAACTCTTCCTCGTATTCTGCAACGGTCTTCCCTTCCTGGGTGAGGTCTAAAAGTTTCCATCTCATCTCAGTCTTGACGGAGAAAGGAAAATACTTGCGGTCAAACCGCACCCAGAAATCACTGATAGTCATCAAATCTCGCTCCTCGGTAGTAGTAGTGGACTCCCACCACTGTAAGGCTGCCCCTCTCAGCTTGAAGGTAGCCAAAACCTGCCTTTGAACCTCTGTGCACTCATACATGTGAAGATGCCGATGTATGTCCTTCTTCCACTGACTCGCGGTAACCACATCTGAACTGCCCAAGAACTCTGGGGGACAAGCCCTCTGAAAGGACTCTCTAACTCTCTCCCATGCAGTGGGAAATGGATGCACTGGAGCTGGTGCCACTGCCTGAACCTAGGGTGGGGCCTGCTGCACCACCGCTAAGGCTTCATTTACCGCTTGTGCAACTATCGCGGCAACTTCAATTACGTTTATTGTCCCCTGATCCTGTATGGCCAGCTGTTCTGGCTGGGCCTATCGGTCTCTTGGTGCACGTCGAGGAGGCATCTGAGACGAGAAAGAATATTATTAGTCCACAGTAATTTCAAAATCTCAAATAGCTGAAGATGTAATCGCTAAATATAAGATCACAACAGTCCTAAAAATATGGCTCTATATCAAAGGACGCAAACCTGAAAACATTGTAAGCCGTACAGATCCTAATGGACACTAGAACCTTATGATCTGATACCACCTGTGACACCCCGCCCAATTAAATATCGTGTGATCAGTCCTTTATAAAATTTAAAACAGAATGTTCAGTTGGTTCATTCTTAGCATCATTGTCGAAAACGCAATAACAAATTTACTCACCTAATATAATTAAGCTAAGTGTCAAAACATTTTTCTTATTAATAAAAAAAACATTTAATTACCAAACCAAGTAATATAATGTAAACCATCCACGTAAAATTAATTAATACAAATACTGAATCAGAATCGCATGCTGAAATAAATAAGACTGGATAAAAATCCCAGTTCAAAACTCTAAACCAAAACAATAGTAGCCATCAATCCAAATGAAAATGAACGAGAAATAGAGTAACATAATCTCTGAAACTATCTAAGGAAGGGGCGACACATGCCTTAAGAAAATGTCATAACGAATAGGAATGAAACAATCGAGGCGTCTAAACAAAGTCATGCAGCTCCCACAACAGCTACAACACGCCACGCAATCCGAACTCTAAGCCTGATGTCCCTGTGGCTGAGCACCTGATATAATACATATATATAGCAAGAGAGAGAGAAGATGCAAGAAACGGGTCAGAGCCCGATGTGTAAAAATATTTGTTTAAGAAAGTATTTAAAATTTGCAGTAAAGCAAGTATCATGTGCATGTTAGCTCAAAATCTCACATGAGATTCTCACCTCTCTTCTATTGTGCACTTCTAACGCGTATCTAAATTTTCTCCTTAGCTATACTTCCCCATATATCTAGTCTGAATCCATCCTAATAGTATTCTACCCTCACTATTAGTCAACCCGTATCGCCCATACAATACGTTATCTAATTAGCCTATGACGAAAAGCTAATTAATACATTTTTCTATTTTCATAATAATTCAAGTATACGATTAGAATTTTCTTAACAAAATTTCCATGCCCACATTCATTACTATACACATTAGATTAATTCACAACTCTCATACATATATACATATAGTCACATATGCCCTATATATATATATATATATATATATATATATATATATATATATATATATAAAACATGATACTGCACCCCCGGGCTATATCCCATTAGCGCACTTAAATAACATACTGTACCCCGGGGTTATCACCCTTTAGTACACTTATTTAAATGATCTTGTAGCCCCGGGTTATCACCCATTAGTACACTTACAATACGTTTTTGTACCCCCGGGTTATCACCCATTAGTACACTTATAATAATAAGATTCTCACACCCCCGGCTTATCACCCATTGGTGCCTTTAATAATAATAATACATAATAGGTATACACACGACCTATTATAATAAATAGGTATTTCCCTCACCTACATATATGCTTCTCTTACGCATTTTAATTTAATCGCTCAGTAATAGTTATTTGGATTATTATCCCTCTCGTAATCTCTACGGTATGTTCTCTCCGTACCGAATTCATTAAGGGATTTAGTCCCTCATACTTCTTCTGAAATTCTGTCTTACTTAAGTTTATTATTTGGAAATATTTCTCTCATTTTTTATCTAATAAACTCAAAACTGGGTCCTAAAAGAAATTATCAAAATTTCACTCTGTCGCTCGAACGAGATGGTAAGTCGTTTGAACGACTTCCACATGTCGCTCGAACGACTTCGCGTGAGATTGCAATCTCGCTCGAATGACTTCGAGCGACTTCGCGCGAGATTTCGCTGTTCGTCCCCTACCCAGATTTTCCAACGTTTTCCACCATTTTTAATCTCAAATCTTCTCCTTCAATACCCCAAACTCCAAATACATCGAACCCCATCAATAACATATGAATTCTAACATCCTAGAATCATCAATTCATTATGAATCATTCATAAAATGTGAAATCCCCAATTTAAATTTATCACAACCCTAGTTCTTCTAATACATGTTCAAGAAGCCAAAATTTCCAGATTTGTTCTACACATAAATTCTTCTAAACGTGATTTCTAATCTACATACATGAAGGGTTTCAATATAATAAATCTCCGAATTAAATTACCCATCCAAATTCCTCAATTTCACCATTTTTATAACCTATAACATATTCCTAACAATCCTACACTAACATGAGTATGATGAATACCGAAATACAGCAAGTTATAAACACTTGCCTTGAATGAGTAGTCTGATTTCTTGATGTTTTTGTTATGGGTGTGTCCCCCTTGTCCCGATCTACACGGTGGTGGTGGTGGTGGTGGTTGTGCAAGGTGATGTCGATTTAGCCCTCTTCTCTTGGCAAAAGCTCTCCCTCACACTTCCTATGGCCGTTCTTACTTTCTCCAGCTTTCTAACCCTAATGCAATTGTTTTGGCTGATAAATTAACTCCTAATTTTCGTCCATTAATTAGGCCTAAAAATCCAATTTACCATAATGCCCTTTTGGGGTGCCGGTTAGGCCTAAAATTGGCCCGGGACCCAAACTAAACACCCGAGTATACTATTTCGACCCTTTCGAACTCAACGGTACACTCGAAATCATCATACGAGTTACTGAAAATAATTTATATATTTATTCCATCAATTTAGTCCCGACACGGCTCACATGCGCGTCAGACTTAATTCACTAAACTGTCGTATTATTATCTCTCGACAATTTATCAAAGTCTGACTTAATTCACTAAACTGTCGTATTATTATCTCTCGACAATTTATCAAAGTATATAGTTCCATATTACATATCGCACAGTGATATTAAACTAATGAGTATTAACCCTTAGCACACTAGTTAATATTTATTTTTATTAGATCCGAATTAATTAACAATTTATTTCTCACATTTAAATTCAATTAATCCCTCTGTAATAAATAATTCCCTTAATTATTTAAATCATAAAAAATGTGGGGTATTACAATGAAGAATGTGATAAGGCCTTCCAATAATTTAAGTCCCACCTAGGCTCCCCCTTATTATTATCACGGTCGGTCTAAGGGGAAAAGCTCTATGTATACCTAGCAGTGTCAAAGTAAGCTATTAGCGCTGCCATCGTAAGAGATGAGGATGGAGTACAGAAGTCAGTATACTTCAATAGTGAGTCTCTCCAAGGGGCCAAACAGAGGTACCCTAGGATGGAAAAGTTGGCCTATGCGCTAATTCATGCTTCATGAAAGATGAAGTCGTACTTCCAGGACCACGCAATGGTCATCCTGATGGACTCTCCACTCCGACATGTTATCCACAAACATGAGAAGTCAGGGAGGTTAATGACTTAGGAAATAGATCTTGGAGAGTTTGATATCACTTATCAGCCTAGAGCGGCCATCAAAGGGCGGGCACTAACAGACTTTGTGGCCGATTTTACTTGGGGTGAGGCCGATAGTGAAAAGTTTGAGACTACTGGCTGTGAGCTAGGGAAAATTTTATGTTCTCCCCTGAATAAGGCCGAGGTAGGTTCAGCAAGGGGGAAGGTACTGAGAATGAAGAGGAGCGATACCTCTTCAAAAATGGGACCTTGGTAGAAGGTAACTTCTCTAAGAATGGAGTATTGTGGAGCCTCTTCGTCGATGGGTCCTCTTGCGAGAGTGGAAGTGGTACAGGACTGATAGTGTCGGCACCAGATGGGACAGACATCGAATATGCGTTGAGGTTCAGTTTTAAAGCCTCTAATAATGAGTCAGAATATGAAGCCCTCATAGCAGACCTTTCCCTTGCCCGACATGCATGAAGGATCTTGCTCCAGCCATATCGAGGGTAGATCTTTGGCCAAGAGGATTATTACCCAGGGGTATTAGTGGACGACCTTGGCCGAAGATGTTGCTGCAGTATATGTCAAGAAGTGAGATAAGTGCCAGAGGTTCGCCACCATTCCTCATCAACCTCATCAGCCTCTAACCTCAATCACATCTCCCTGTCCGTTTACGATGTGGGGGATTGATCTGGTAGGACCCTTAACCAGAGCTGTGAATAATTATCATTATCTGATTTTAGCGATAGATTACTTTTCAAAGTAGGTTGAGGCCGAGCCAATGATTACAATCATGAAGCAGAAGACCTTCCAATTCATCTGAAAAAATATCATCTGTAGATACGGACTACCCAACACCCTAATTTCTAATAACGGAACAAAATTCAAGAATATCTCCCTAGAGAATTATTACGAAAGAGTTGGCATCAAATAATTCCCGGTCGACCCCAGACTAACGGGCAAAAAGAATTAATAAACCGAACGAATCTTGATGGAATTAAGAAGAAACTAGAAGATGCAAAAGGGAGATGAATCGAGGAAGTGTATGCTGTCTTATGGGCCTACAGAACTACAGAGAGGACTCTCACCGGGGAAATCCCATTTATGCCTAACAGAGTTTTCCACTTCACCAAAAAAATATATCAAGATGGAAAAAATCATGAAAGGTGTCAAGTTATCCATAACAGAGTTAAAACAGAGTAAAATTGAAAGAGGGTATTAGCCACAGGCGGCCACCCTAAGAAGCAGGCTCAAGTTTGACGATGGGGGTTCTCTTTATGTTAGGTTCTGCTCCACCATCGATTGGAAGGTTAGCCCCGACCTCGGCCGCCACCATCAATTCCACGTACTCTAAGGCAGCATCAAAAAGAGGGTCAGTAAAATCCGAAGCATCCAGAGATAGCCGAATGTCAGAGATGACATCAGTAAATTTAGTGGCAATCCATCGGCATGCTGTCTTCACCCCCTTCTCCGGGTAAATAATGCCAAAGCTGCCAAACTCATTCGAAGCCTTAAAGGATTTGACAGCCTCGACCCTAATCTTCTCAATGGCCTCCAGAGATAATGCCTCGTCCTTCCCCCTCTGCACAACCTCAATAAGCTCTTTGGTGTGGGTGATAACCAATGCAACCAAAGCTTCATCTTTCTCCTTAATCAAGATGTCCTTCTCCTTCAATAAATCATCCTTGCTCTTCATATCATTATGAGCTTTCTCAAGTTCGTCCTGGTATGTCCCCAAGCATTTCTTTAACTTCTCCTCAGACCTAAGAACCCGATCTGCCTCCTGAACTTTGGGATAATTCTCGACCATCCACTTATTGGCCGAGGCAAAGGTGTATACAGTCTGTAAATAAAGGAAGACTTGTCAGTATAGATGAGGAGAGAGTACGAGAAAACACATGTTTAAGAAGAAAATAGTTACCTGAGCCATCAAATGAAGACCCAAATTAAAGACTTGAGGGGCACCCATCTTATCCAGGAACTCGTAGTCATCCTTAGTGTAAGGACATAATTTTATAAATGTTCGGGGTAGAATCTAGGAATTTTCTGCATTCCCTATATCACATTTGTGTATGTCGTACGTCGCTACATTTGGCACGTCACTTCATGATATTACATGATGGCTTCTATCCGAATTCTAGGAATCAAGCATTCAACATATCCATCAAGTGTCCCACATCTGCCTCAACGACTTCACGTTCCTCGATTTTATGGATTTTATGCAAGTGGTACGCTAGAGAAGTCAAAATAATGAAAGAAAGGCAAGATAGGAAAGTTCAAGGGAATTTTGATAATTTTATAGCCATAGTCTGGAGGTATGGTCAACTAGAAATTTTAAGAGCTCGATGCTACAAAGATACTGGAAGAAACGACACCTCAATCTGAGCCACGGTGAAGGTGTTATGACCTTTCAAAGATGGAGAAATCCCATTGAAGAATGCTGATTTCTTTTAACCCCAAACCACCGAGGTACCGCGAATCACATAGTGAACCATTTCGATGGGGAACCGATTCGGGGTACATGGCAAACCGGTTCGGGGTACATGAACAACAAAAGTCCCACCGACTCAAAACTCTTTTGGTTTTCCTATAAAAGCCAACTTCGGGAGAGTTATTTTTTAAGACTTGGAGAGACATTTTTTAGAGTTCTATTAGCTCAAGTCTTCATATTTTTGAGTCCCAAAAATTCATGTTTTGATTCACACATCATTCCCATACTTTTGTGAATCTTTAAACCTTCAAGGCGATAGTTTTTACTCATTCGGAGTAACTTGTGGAGAAGCCGTCTCTTCTTCATTGTTGCCCATCTGGAGTTCTTGTGAGAGATTCCAGCCGACGACATCGAAACCGACGCCTGAGGGTATTTCGCATGTCACTCTTATTTTCATTGTAATTCGTGTAACCGTTTTTACAAATTATAGTGAAAATAAAAAGGTTTTTCCCATTTGGGGGATTTTTTCTCATTTGTGTGTTTTGTATGTGATTAAATATTCTTGTATGATTATATTATTTCCAATCGCACCTAGATGCATGTTTTAGAATTTAATTGAAAAGCTGAGATTTAATTAAATAATTTCTTAATTTGAACGCACGCGCAATCTTCAAATTGGTATCAGAGCCAATTATACAATTATACCGTGTAATTTTTCGCAAAATTTTTCTAAGATATCAATTTTCTGAAAAAATTGATTTTTGAAAAAGGGCATGTTCAATGGAAAAATTATATAATAAAATGCCAGTTTTTGATGGGACTAATTATGCTTACTGGAAAGCCCGCATGAAATCTGCTTTAAAGGCCATTGATGAAAGAGTCTGGATTTTGGTTGAAAGAGGGTGGACAACTCCCTCCATCACTATTGAGAACGTGACTAGTTTAAAATCTGTTAATGCTTGAACTGAAAAAGAATTTAAATGGTCATCTTTTAATTCAAAGGGGTTAATTTCTATTTTCGAATCCGTCACACCTGACGAGTTTCGATGCATAATGATGTGCATCACGTCAAAAGAGGCATGGGATGTTTTATAACTTACCCATGAAGGAACTAATGCTGTGAAAGAGTCTAAACTGCAAAATTTAACAACTCAATTTGAAACAATCACCATGCTCGAGTCTGAATGTTTTGATGAATTTTATGCTAGACTATATGATATTGTAAACACTAGCCTTAATCTTGGTGAACACATCCTAATGCTAGAGTTGTTAAAAAGATTCTAAGATCACTACCTAAATGTTTTATCCCTAAAGTGACTGTGCTAAATTCTATAGGTAATTTAAACACACTTAAATTGGAGGAACTTGTAGGAGACTTACAAACATATGAAATTGATATGTTTCCTAAATCCGCTAAGCCTAAAGATAAGGGAATTGCACTTAATTCTCAAGAGAGAAAGAGTGAGGGGTCGACAATAAAGAGGGGAGAGTCATCCATAAAAAGAGAGATAGATACGGGAATTGCACTTAATGCCCAGGAGAGAAATAGTGAGGGGTTGGCAAGAAAGAGAGTTGAGTCATTTAGAAAAAGAGAGATAGAAACGTCAGATTCTGAGTGTGACTTTGATTTAGATGATTTGGCCCTATTTGCTAATAATTTCAAGAAAAATCTCAAATTCAAGAAAAATGGTAATTTCAAAGATAAAAAGAATTTTGAGAAAAATAAATTTGAAAAGAAAAATGAAAAATATTTTAAAGACCCTCCTAAGAAAGACAGTGAGAGATGTTATGAGTACGACGGTAAGGGACATAGAGCTTTTGAGTGTGCTACTAGGCTGAACAGACTTGCCAAAGAAAGGGGCAAATCTGTCCTTTATGCTACCCTTAGTGACGACAGTGAGGTCGAGTCGGTGGACTCTGTAGATGAGTCACCTCATAAATGTAACTTCACCGTATTCATGGCTAGTCATGTGAGTATTTTTAGTGCTCCTCATGACGATGAATATGATTCTTCACAGGGACACCTCGATAGTGAGAACGATGTGAGTGAGGGGGAGGATGATGTAAGTGCGAGCGAGAGCAATCTTCAATGCTCCTACGCTGAGTTATATACCGAGTCCTTTAAAACCAAAGAGAGTAACAAAGCGTTAGTACTTAGGATCACCACTTAGAGAAATATTTAAGAGTGTTTGGAGAGAGAGAGAGTTGCCGTGAGAATGAAAAAGAGAAAAAAGAAAAACTTGAGACGATAAGATATTTTAAGTGCGATGGGACAGGGCACAAGAAATTTGAGTGTCCCACTAAACTTAGGAGAGAGGGAAAGAAAGTTGCCATGCCCACTACCCTAAGCGATAGTGAGGATGAGGATAGAGATGAAAGTGTGATCCGAAAAGATTTTAGAAAGTTGTTTATCGAGACCATGGAAACAAAAAGATCAAATAGGATCCCTGGTCTTAGGATTTGTGAGTTGAAGGAAGAGAATGATGAGCTAAAAAGGGGAAAATGTGACTTGACTGACATGGTGTCTAGTCTGATGACACGTGTATCTCGTCTCGAGGATGATCTCAAACAAGCACAGGAGGTCCAAGTCTCATTAGAGAACGCATCTGAGAAGGTTGATAAGATGGTTCCCTATCCCGTTTTGAATGAGGTTGGAAAAGATAATGACGGTGCATTCACTACTTTTAATACGCCCGAGCCTATATCCACTTTGGTGAGTGAGTCTCATGGGTTCCCGTCTAGGAAAGCTCATCCCAAAATTCTTGATAAATTAATTCCTAAATCGGTTTATGTTTGCTCCCACTGCAAAAAGAGAGGACATATTAGGGAGTTTTGTTCTAAGTTGTGTTTTGTGCCATTTCATGCCACTTCACACGTCCCCGCAGATGTACCGATTCATAATACTTTGCTTGCACATAATGATAGAGAGTTTTCACATATTCGCAAGCAAGTGATGTTTTTTTATCAAGACCACACATGATCTTATGGAGTTGGTTCAAAAGATGTCACCATCTTTGGAAAACTCCACCTCTCTTCCTGGTTGAGGTCTTGACATGTTTGCTAGCATAGGGTCTTTTACATAATATCTCTTTTGCCTATTGCTAGCATGTACCATTAGTTTATTTTATTTTTTGATTTTTATGTTTTTTGAAAAATCCAAAAAGATTTTCTTTTTATAAAAAATTTAGAAAATCACAAAATGATTTTTGTATTTTATTTGCACTTTTTATGGATGAGCATTTAAGATAACCGAGTCACAGATTTCATTCTATTTATCCATGTGACTGTTTGATAGTGATTTGAGATGCTACATCATTGCATCCATGTGCTTTACATTGTTTGGAGTCTTTGAGATGTGATTAGTGATATCTTTCTACATGTTTGGCTCATTATCTCCTTTATTGAACACATGCACGGGTTTATTTGGTTATTGTACTTGTCTGTCACATATTGGCTTGAGTGTTTCCATCTCAATTCTATATATACAACGAACCATATGCGATAAAACTTGACAAGATTGGAATGCATGTAAAAAACCGTTTTGGTGAGATTGTATTTTTTTTAAAACGGTGAAGGGCTACGAAAGGTAATTATCTATCCTTTGAGATTAAGCCACCGTTATATCGAACCTAAAAAATTGAGAAATTTTATTATTCGGGGTCCAAAGAGGTTAAAAGAGCCCGAAAAAATTTAAAGGCAATAAAAAAAATAATCCATGCCAAATATGGGCCATTAGGGTTCTCCATCAATTCTCCAAAGTTCGAGAATTTAGATCGCCTCTATTCAAAATATATATCTGAGGGAGTTTGGTTGGAGAATTTAAACGGGTTTGAACTTCCTTGAAAGTCCTGAAAAAGCATTAAATGGTTTTGGACGTTATTGGTGTGGAAATCACTTTGAGCTTTGATTTGTTGATTTGATTGAGTCAATGTCTCATATTTCCATCTTTTTACACCTAAGGAAGATGTTGAGTTCATTCGTTAGGAGTATCCGACATTCATCGTGCACATATGTCATGTTTGTATGCATTGATTTTCCTATCGAATTTGATCACACCCCTTCATTTACGCTATCATCGACTTGGTTATTTTTGCGTTCATTCATGGTGTGATTCTTTGTTGTATATTTTGTGTGAAAATTTTTGAAAAATTCAAAAATAGATGTTTTTTACCTTGTGATATTTTTTATGTTTATCCTTCTCATATCTATCTATTTGGGGTCATCATAAAAGGGAGATACTGAATTATGGGGGATAATTTTTGTTGATTTATCAATGATTTGCTTAAGCTTAATTGATCTTTGATTTTAGCATATCATTATATTTCAAACTATTACTTGTCACGAGTATTTGCTTTATCTCATGTGTGTAGGTACAAAAGTGATATTCATTGGATTACACACCCTGATGAGAAAAGCTTTGGGAGTTTCTGAAGAGCTAAAAATTTGAAGATGCTGAAGTTTGATTGAAGACATGTGATTTAGTATTCTCAGTTTGAGGGTTTAATAGGGATATTATCTTATATGTATTTTGTTTTAGGTAGATTGCATAATTCGGATTTTTTATGAATGTACCGGTATAGACATAGGGGGAGATTTGTAAGGACATAATTTTATAAATGTCCGTGGTAGAATCTAGGAATTTTCTGTCTTACCTAGATCACATTTGTGTATGTCATACGCCGCTACATTTGGCACATCACTTCACGATATCACATGACGGCTTCTATCCTAATTCTAGGAATCAAGCATTCAACATCTCTATCAAGTGTCCTACATCTGCCTCAACGACTTTACGTTCCTCGATTTTATGGATTTTATGCAAGTGGTTTGCTAGAGAAGTCAAAATAATGAAAGAAAGGCAAGATAGGAAAGTTTAAGATCATTTTTTTAATTTTATAGCCATAGTCCGGAGGTTTGGTCAACTGTAAATTTTAAGATCTCGACGCAACGAAGAAATTGGAAGAAACGGTACCTCAATCCGAGCCACGGTGAAGGAGTTATGACCTTTTGAAGATGGAGAAAATCCCATAGAAGAATGCTGATTTCTTTTAACCCCAAACTAGCGAGGTACCGCGAACCACATAGTCAATCGGTTCGGGGGGAGCCAGTTCAGGGTACATGGAGAACCGGTTCGGGGTACACGCACAGCAAAAGTCCCATCGACTCAAAACTCTTTTGGTTTTCCTATAAAATCCAACTTCGGGGGAGTTATTTTTTAAGACTTGGAGAGACATTTTTGAGAGTTCCATTAGCTCAAATCTTCATATTTTTTAGTCCCAAAAATTCATGTTTTGATTCACACATCATTCCCATACTTTAGTGAATCTTTAAACCTTCAAGACGATTATTTTTACTCATGTGGAGTAACTTGTGGAGAAGCCGTCTATTCTTCATTGCTGCCCATCTGGAGTTCTTGTGGAAAATTCCAACCGACGACATCGGAATCGACGCCTGAGAGTATTTCGTATGTCACTCTTATTTTCATTGTAATCCATGTAACCGTTTTTACAAATTATAGTGAAAATAAAAAGGTTTTGCCCCTTTGGGGGATTTTCCCTCATTTGTGTGTTTTGTGTGTGATTAAATATTCTTGCATGATTATATTATTTCCCATCAGACCTAGATGTATATTTTAGGATTTAATTAAAAAATTAAGATTTAATTAAATAATTTCTTAATTTGAATGCACGCGCACTCTTCACTTAGTAGGGAACCCGAGCATTTCCCTCTTGGATCTTGTAGAAGAGGGTTTGATTGAACCTGGGCACTTCCTAAGATTGGCAATATTGTTCTGCCAATATTCTTGGAAGGAATCCCTTGATCAAGAGATCACTCTGGAGCTACTCGACATGTACGGCCCTAGGGGAACGACGCTTGGCCACTGGATGTCCTTGTTAGGCCGACCCTCAAGGGATACTTGTTTTTCACTTCTTTTTTGGCCGACCTCTAGTAGTTTCAGCCCGATCGCTGTTGTCTTCTTCGGCTGGCCTTTTATAGCCAGTTGTTTCTTCTTGTTCAAGGCATTATGAAGGCTTGGGATATGCATATTAGAAAACTCTTCAGACAGATGAGGAAGATAGTCTGTGAAAATAAAAAATGAGTCATTAGTCGTAAGCAGAAGGTAAGGCAGAGCACTTAAGCAAAGAGAGAAAGGGACTATATCACATACAAAGGTCGTCCAGTGGATTAACCCTCAACCTAGACTTATCTAAATACTCTGATGACATCAAATCTTCAAAAAAAGGAGCCGACCATCCTTACCTTGACTTCTGAGGAAGTCGACTCTTTCCCAATTGACTATACTGAGCCCAGGATCAAATCTGGTTATTAGCTTTGAAGGATTCGACCAAGTATGGGTCACCCTCGTCTCCTCTTCTTGCCCCTTAAGGTCAACATCGACCGAAAACTCCCAATATCCAGGCGCATAGAAAAACCTCTTCTTCCAGCTATGATTGGAAGTCTGGGTGACATTGAGGAGCTTCTTGTCAGACCTCCTGGATCCCAGGTGATAATACCCACCCTGATTGGGTGTGGACAACACATGGTAGCAAGCATGGAAAATTTCAACTGAGGGCTTGTCCTCATACTTATTCCTCCACAGGGAAACATAACCTAAGATGACCCTCCAAGAGTTTGGGGCTATCTGAGTAGGAGCGAGGCTAGACTAGAGAGGATGGCTCGCACGGTGGGGTCAACAGGAAGACGGAACCCAACTCTGAACATTTGGTCATAAAGAGCAACTTCCCCCTCCTGCCTATCGTATACTCTCTCGTCCTCTCCAAGAAATCATAAGGTGAGATTGGGATTAATACCATAGATGTATTTGAGGAGAAGGAGGTCGGTTTCATGAATAGAAGACTGATATTGCTCGACATACAAATAGTCGAGTGGATCATCGGACTCGGAGTCCTCATCCAATTCGTCCTCAGCTTCACCCTCAACCTCTGCCTCATAACCCTCGACGTTGACATTGGCAGAAGTCCTTTAGAACTCAGCGTTCAACATCGCAGATAAAGGAGCCACAGTCAATGGAATATTTGCCTCTGGGTTGGCCTACCAGGATCAGGAAGTATCTCCACATAAGTGTCATCTCAATCGGATGCCTCGACTCGTATGGGCGATGAGGCCCGAGACGTGTTGCCAGCCTCCCTAGGATGAGTAGGAGAATACTTCATGGATTCCTCGAAGGAGTCCCTATTATCGGCTTGGGTGGAGGACGAGCCGACCATTTCTTTTGGAGTGGGAAGAATTACTTTGAGAGGAAGAGGAAAAAGGCATCGTCTCCAAATAGGGTCGTCTTGACGCCTTGCCTCAGCCTCGTCCTCTAATCTACGTATCTCTTGAAAGTATTTCTCCATCAAGGATGGCTATTGAAATTCTAACTTGTATAGGGTCCTTAACATTTATAGGATAAGGTAACACTTAAACGATTAAAGGTTGGAAGCAACAAACAGTTTAGGCATTGACCAAGTTTGATTTAAAGATCAAAAGGGGAAAACTCAATCGTTTTTCCAACCAAGAATAACTTGCAGCAGGAGGTATATAAAACACCACCGGGGGAATTTCAGGAGCCTAATGGAAACCTAACAGTGCAAGTAACAAGTGAAATAAAATTTTACCCAAAGGCTAAACCTTCCTATAACCACCACGCAAGGCCCAAATGTGAGCCCCAAACAGCCAGGAAGAGTTGTCGGAGTGGGGATCGAGTTTACCAGAAAATGTAAAAATGACCTAAAAAACTTTGAAAACTTGAATAAAAATGGTGGAATAAAGTTACCTGGAGAAGAAATGGGAATGAAGAAGCAGAAACAACCTTGAGGCAATGCCCGAGAACACAGGTGCAAAGAGTTGGTAGCGCTAGTTCAAGAAACGTGATAAAGGGGAAAGTTTAGTAAGAAGAAAGGTTTGAAATATAAATCCTATTTATATGCAAGAAATGATTTGTGCATGCTTCACAAAAGGGTGCACAGTTCCCAGAAGCCTCATCATAATGCGCACAGAACCCTAGGCATCTAAGCTGTCATTTAATCCTCGATTTGACATAACCCTATGGGGAGTGTAACAGATATCAACTCAAGCGACCAATTCACCTGATAGTTGACATGTGTACCTTTAATAGTCATCAACAAGACATCTGACAACATAGCATCATTACCCTTCAGCCTCTTCCAGATGTCAGAGACCAAGGGCTAGGGGTAATTGATATGCCAAGTATCACCTCGGCCTTAGCCGACCCTTACCAGATGACCAATAAGGAGAAGTCGCCACTCGGCTTGGGAAGATGACTCGGCCTCGACCCTCATCAGTCACCTAGAATGGGGGTCTGAAATATACTAATAATTAAGTATCCTCATACTCGACTGACTCAATGTCGATGAGTCTAGGACGAGTCCAACAGACGAGACTAGCGAAAGAGACAGATATCCTTTCATGAGGGTTAAGGTCCCACGGATTCAGCCTCGTCCATAAAGGTCGACAGAAGTCCTCGGCCTAAGCCATGCAGTCGATAGAGACAACTGGCAGAGTGCATAGTGTGGGAGACGCATGGAACAATGCGCGTGGGATGCAGGTCCTTCGTGGATGAAACCGTTGCAACCGAATCATTCCCCCACGTGAGGGAATATTTCATCATCCTCTACATGTGATAGTGACAGATGGCACAGCCTCAAGGGCTAGGAACATTCCACACTTTCTTGGGGGTACGCTACACCCCCCAAGTCTTATATACACTTTTCATCTTCTCTATGAGGAAGGATCTCATCATTCACAACCCTAGCCAAACTTTGTTAAAATATACAGAAGAGAGAGAAAAGCTCGAGTGTTGTATTTACAGGCCATTAATGCCATACTTATAGTAAAAACCACCATTCACACTTCACGGTGGACGTAGGCTCCGACTGAACCACTTATATTTGGTATCATCTTCTTCTTTTCCTCACCTCCTTCTGTCTATACATTGATATCTTTTATACACTATTGTTTTCTGGTTTGAGCTTACATACATCTTGACCCGCTGATACCATTTTTGGTATCATCACATAAAGAACTCAAAAACTTATAACCATCTTACCACGTAATTGGAGTACCAAACTACGTTCATCCACTTTTGTTTCATTTAAAATGGTTTAAGGAATCCATTCATTATGTTACATCTAAGTCATCCAAATGATACTAATAACAAGATAATATGCTCCACTTTAAGTGAGGAGTTATCTCGAAATAATTCCTAATTGCCCATTAACAATTAAAAATAGGTATTATCAAATATCTGAAGGCACCAATCGATCGCAGGTGCAGGGCCAATCGACTACGTGCTTTAGTGTTTGAAGTTTTTCCCTTTTTTGGGGATTTATCTTCTCTAAAACCACAAAATTCAATCCAATCCTCCATTAAAGATCATAAAACATTCGTATGTGATACATCTAACATATATACATTGTATCTACATAAAAAACATGATTGACACCTAATTATATCATCAAAATCCTAATAAAAGTTCAGGAACCCAATTAAAAGCCATTTTCTCTCTCAAGAACCCTAAAATTCCAATTCTCAACCATTTGATTTCAATTATCTACATGTCTTACAATAAATCTTAAGGTTTTGAATGGATTATAATAAAAAATCAAAATCTAATCAAAACACAACAATTATTAGGGAGATTCAATTAAAATGATTTTAAATCAATCCTAATTACTTTCTAACTGTTTATTACGAAATTACTTAATTTAAATCATCTAAATCAAAATTTAATTACTTAGTTAGGGTTTTGATTCAATTGAATAGGCATAATTTACAACAAATTTGATTTTACAAGAATTCAAATTAATCCTCCAATTGTGTAGAACTAGGGGTTCAAATCTTCAAAATCTTCACTCTTACCTTAGCCTTCTTCTCTCCAAGCTCTTAGATCTCAATTTATGTTTTGTGTTGAAAATGAGCCTCCTAATGGTTCAATAGTAACTATTAAAAGCCTACTTATACATGGGCCTAATTTAGGATCTTAAATAGCTCATCTCAAAATACCTCATTCTAAATAGTCTTAACCCTTACACTCCATCATCCTTAGAACTAATAATAAAAAAAGCATACCCTATTATTAGCCTCATCAATCATATTTTTTAAATCATAATTAAAATATTAAAATATTTATTAAATATTTTTACTTGCTCTAAATTCTAAACTTTATTTATATACGAATAAGTAAGTTGTGACATTACATGTCACTCAAGCAGACGTAATATTTTATTTAATATATTGGGAAAATACGGGGTATTACATTCCTCCCCCTTATTCAAGAAATTTTTTCCTCGAAATTTGGAATATACTTAGATAGAATAACCCTGGAAACCTCACCCATATGTCCTTCTTGTGCTCCCAGGTAGACTCTTCATCATTATGATGTCTTTACTGAATTATCACTAGCGAAATGACCTTAGATCGCAGGGTCTGCCCTTTATGATCAAGGATACTCTAAGGTCTTTCTTCGTAACTAGAATTCTATTGAAACATTAACCCATTTATATTTATTTGGTGATACTCATCCGCGTGTCTCAAGATTCCTCAACATAAATTTGTGAAAAACGTCATGTACTCTCTGAAGTTGATCGGATAGCACTAGATGAAATGCCATGTATCAACGAGAAAATGTCACATCATGCACTCTTTTAATAATCATGGCGGGGCCTATGTATGAGGGAGAAAACTTCTCCTTTATTCCTAATCTAACCACCCCTTTTATTTGGGATACTCTTAACAACACTTGATCTCTTACTAGGAACTCTAATTTACTCCTCTTATCTGCATAAATTTTTTGATTATCTTGGGACATTTTCATTATCGTCCAAATAAGTGCCACCTTCTCTGAGGTGTCCTTAATAAGGTTTGGAGCAAACATCCAACGTTTCTCTAATCTTGCCCAATAACTAGGAGAACGACATGGTCGTTCATATAATGCCTTGTACGGTGCCATCCCAGTCGTCTTCTAATGGCTATTATTGTAAGCGAACTCAACAAGAGGTAGATGTATATCACAATTACCCTTAAGGTCTAAGACGGAAGTCCTGATCATATCCTTTAACACATGATTCACCATTTCTGTTTGTCCAACTGAATATGGGTGAAAAGCCATGCTCAAACTCAACTGAACTCCCATTGCATACTGGAATGCCTTTCAAAAATGGGAGAAAAAAGTTCTACCCTTATCAGACATAATTTCTAGTGGCATCCCGTGTAGTCTCACTATATCGTCTATAAATAACTTTGTGTACTTCTCTGTGAAATAATCATTCCTAACGGACAGGAAATTGTCTGCCTTCATGAATCTATCCATAATAACACATATAGAAATAGGACCGTATTGTGACCCCGGTAACCCGATAATAAAATCCATTGAGATTCTTTCCCATATTCGTTGAGGGGTATCTAAAGGTTATAACTCTCTTGTTTGTCATTGTTGCTCCACCTTTACCAACTGAGAAGTAGCACACCTGGACACATAGTTAGCAATATCCATCTTCATTCCAAACCAATAATATGATCACTTCATATATCGATACATCTTGTCCCCTTTAAGATGCATTGTGTACCATGCCTCGTGAGCTTTGGCTAATATTTATCTTTGCACTTCTGAATCCTTGTCAACTACTAGTCGTCTCTGAAACCATTAAACCCCATATGATCCAATTGAGAATGAAGAAACTTCACCCAATGACAAAAACATATCTATCGTCTGGGCCTGAATAATCATGAAATATAGGTCGGGGCAACTCTCACCATGGCTATAAAAATATTCACTTAGTCCATCTCTCTCAGCGTACACCATCTCTCGGCCCATAAATATGGAAAATACTTGCCATGTTTCGTCCATAAAGCGGCCAATATAGCCTATAACTCAGCGCTTCAGCCACCAAATTTGCCTTCCCCATGTGGTATTGCATAAAAAAAGTGTTAGTCTTTTATGAACTCAAACCATCCCCTCTGCCTCATATTTAAATCCCTTTATGTGAACAAGTACTAGAGACTTTTATAATCATAGAATAATGAAAACCATTCTCCTACCAAATAATGCATCCATATTTAGAAGGCAAAGACCACGGCTACGAACTCCAAATCATGCGTTGGGTAATTACTCTCAATGCTTCCCCCAAGCAATTCAAGAACCGGATTAATGGTGAGCTTTTCCTTTAGCTCCTCATATGCTCGCTGATAATTAGAATCCAAAATGAAAGATATCCCTTTTCGATTTAGGTTGGTCAATTGCCCTGAAATTCTTGAAAGGCTTTGAATAAACTGGCGATAATAGCTCGCCAAACCCAAATGCTCCTAACTTTGGTCGGCATCATGTTCTATCCCTGATCCATCACCGAGAATACTTTTCTAGGATCAAAAGATTCCCTGGCTCTAACACGATATTCCCTAGGAACTACACTTCTTTGATCCAAAAATCGCATTTGGAGAACTTAGCATACAACTTATTCTCCCTTAATATCTACAACACCAATATCAAATGATAAGTATGCTCCTTCTCTGAGCATGAGTATATCAATATGTCACTAATAAATACAATGTCGAACTGATCTAGATACTGGTAAAATACACGATTCAAAATATTCATAATGACGACAGGATCATTGGTCTGACCAAATGGCATTACCCCAAACTCGTAAGACCCATAACGAGTGAGAAAATGTGACTTTTAAACATCCTGCTCCCTAATACTCAACTGGTGATAACATGTGCGCAAATCGACCTTTAAAAATAATGATACGCCCCTCAAATGCTAAAATACGTCATCGATGCAGGACAATAGATACTTATTTCGTATTATGATTTTATTCAACTCCCGGTACTCAACACACAACTGAAGTGTCCCATCATTCTTCTTTATGAATAATACCGAAGCTACCCATGGAAATGTACTCCTACTAATGAACCCCCGACTCAAAATCCAATATATCTTCTCCCATAAATCTCGCATTTCCATGAGAGCCAAATGCTAAGGTACTATTGTAAAGGGTAGGGTGCTCGAGGTTAGGTTGATGCAAAAAAATCTCTCTTAGAGAGGTAACTACGGTACATACTAAAACGAGTTCAAAAACTCTTAAACCACTGGGATAGACTCTATAGAGGTCATAACATGCTCATACGTAGTTGCGTTAATGTAGCATGAATGGGTGCTAGAATCCCCCTCAAGCCTAAGCATGACAATGAGGAACATCTCTTGCACTGAATGGTGAATTTAATTATGAGAAAGCAGGGATTCTATAGAATTATTTATATATTAGGCCAACCACATACAAATTTAATTTTACCAAATTTTATCTTTAAATTAATTTAGTGTCCATACAGAGATGGAGTCCAAATCAAATATAGCAAACCAAGTAGTCAAAAACGCGAAGAAGTATGGAAAAAATCCCTTTGGGGAAAAATCTCTATTTCGACACAATACAATATTTGACAGACACGATATGACTTAGAAACTACTTAGCTCACTAACTATGATGTGAAGAAACGCTTTAGGGTTAAAAGCTTGTTTACAAGGTTAATAACAAAATGTTATAAATTGTGTAAACTCCGAATAAATTTTTTGGATAAAACTCTTTTTGAAAAACACAAGATGTGTTATAAAAGCTTTCTGATTGTATGGATTAAATTTGATAGTTGATTACCTTCTTTCTAAATTTTAATAAACATCTACTAAAGTTACCATGCAGTCCCAATCACAATAATAGTTAAGAAAATTCAAAGAAATAGACATAGGAATTTTTAACGTGGTAAAACCCTTAATCAATGGAAACATCCATGGTTCCCTCTACGACACAAAACAAACATCCACTAGAATAAAGAATCAAGTTACAACACTTAAGCAAACCGCAAAGATCCTAACCTAAGTTCATAATGTACCTACTTGAGATTCTCCACTCCAACGGTAATCTGAATTGGATCGATCTTTTCGTGTTGCTTCTTTGCTTTTTCCTTGATCTCCTTCTCTTTGAATTCTGATTCCAGCAACTTTTTCAAAATCCAAGATTCTCAGACAGAACCACATTGTCTAAGTGTTCGTGTGAGATAGTGTTTGTGATGTGCTACTACATGAAAACATGCTACTCACCCTCTCAAAATTATACAAACATTCCTAACAAATTACAATAATTCTAAAATGATAGGTTATTTCTAAATCTAATTTTTCAAGTCAAGACTTCTTGATATTTTATTTATCCATAGATCTCAAGGATACCTCGCTCAGAAGACGGTTCAAGGTCTCAAACAATTTCTGTATTTTGAAAATATTTTTGAAATTGTAAACCTCCAATTGAGATCCAAAATAGATTAGAAGTCTACTTAGTTAAAACAGATTCAGACTTAACACGCAGAGATTGATTCAACATATTTTGACATAAAACGTCTTTTCTCAGATCTAGGGTTATACTTTTAAAACTTTAACAAAGATCTTTGTGTTCCTTTTATTTTTGTATACGCGTATTTCATAAAATATGAAATATAAGCCATAAACACAAACAACACACTAGATCTGAAAATATTTTAAAACTCAGAAGTTTCTATTTCAAAACTTATTGAAACATAATATATCTATAAAACCAGATCTAAAGGGAGAATAATGAAAAAAATCGTGTGATGTTCTCTTATAGAAAAACTCAGTTTCAATAATGAAACTTAAGTTTCTCTTAGAGATGAGTTCTGAGAGAATCAAGAAGTTGAAGAACTCTTTAAAAAATAAAGAATAATCTCAACAACAAAAACACAGAAACCCTAAAAATGTCTAACTCTCAAAAATGGGTTTTCTGGTGTATGTAACTTTTATGTTTTGGTGTTTGGTTTGGGAGAAATCACTCAGAGGTTTGAACTACGAAGACCTAGGGTTTCTTCTTTCCTTTTTCTCTCTTTTCTTTCCATATCTTCTCTCTCTACTCTCTCAGATTTTATGAAATGGCAAAAGTCTCAAAATGCTGAGGCTTGGGTACTTTTTATACTAAATGAAGAAGAATCTAGAACCTCGAACTCAATCTAGTGGCTGGGATTGAATCTTGACCTATTGACTTAAATCTAATGGTTCATCATAAGCGGTGGGTTATACGTTCGTTGATTGGTTCAAACTGGAATCACAAGGATTGACTCTCAGTGCATGCAGATCATTGATGATGTTGATCCAAGGGCTGAAAAGGTATACACATTTTGTGTCTAACAGAAAACACAATCTAAGCCGTCAGGAATGCAACACGTGTATGAACCAGATGCAAGAAAAAATGCATGTTTGAAAGTAATTACAAAGCATACCTTGAATTCTCTTGCGCTTTTGAATTATACCCAGGCAAACAATCAACAATGAAAATGATTTTCTGAAATCCAATTTTTACTCACAACACTTTTATAAGACCATGTTTTAATTAATTCAAAAATTATTTTAAAATTGTATAAAATGTTTTAAATTAAATTAAAAGGATTTAAAAAGTCTTAAAGTCTTGTAAAACCATAAATGCAAATAGGAGATATGAATAGTGCAGAGTGTGTGTCTTATTTGTGGTTTTAAGGTAGAAATTACTTCCCTTTATGTTGATCTTGAGAATTTTGTTGGGCAGGATTTCTTCATTGAACTTGTACCTTTGAGGAGATGGAGTTCTCATTAAATCTAAACTATTTTGTATAGATATCCAAACTAGTTGGAACTCCTATATATGTAGACTCAAGTGAGTCAATATATAGTATGTTCTCAATATCCCCCTTTGGATATTAGAGACAAAATTCCCTTGAGCATTCAAAATTCGTGGGTCAAAATGAAAAATCCTATTTGTCCTATACAAAAGTTCTAACCACCCTTTCCCATCCTAGAACCGAAAATAAGATGAAAAAAGTACATCACATAACTATATACAAACCAATACCCTATAAGATAGGAACAAGCTATACAACGGGTCTGAAATGCCTGTGACAAAATAAACACTTGAATGGCATATCAGTTGAGTTAGAATCAGGAATAGATCAAAAAATCTCTATGCAATACTCAAGATCTCCTCCCCCAATTTTTCTCAAATTTACAGGGGGTATAAATCACAAAAAATAGAGATTAATTGAGAGTTATCATGCCTATGGTTGTTCGCAAATACACAAATCGAATGTTATCTAAAGATTTGGTAAAGAGATCTGCGAGCTGCTTTTGAGTGTTCAGATATTCAATAACAAGATCTTTGGATTCCAGAAGGTCGCGGATAAAATGATGTCTAATCTTAATATGCTTAGTTCGTAAGTGCATTACATGGTTTTTGGAAATATTAATGGCACTTTGGTTATCATAAAACATGGTTAATTTTTTTCGGTGAGACCATAATCATTAAGCATCTATCTAATCCATAGTAATTGTGAACAACAACTACCATCTGCTATATATTCAGATTCGATGCTAGATAATAAAATATAATTTTGTTTCTTACATGACCAACCTACGAGATTATTGCTTACGTAATAGCAAGCACCAGAGGTGCTCTTACTATCATCAGAACAATCGGCCCAATCGACTTCAGTGTATCCTACAATAGAACTAGTCGTATCATTTG
The DNA here is from genome assembly GCA_949130495.1 of Sambucus nigra. Lineage (NCBI taxonomy): Eukaryota > Viridiplantae > Streptophyta > Magnoliopsida > Dipsacales > Adoxaceae > Sambucus > Sambucus nigra. Next base: position 602,869,161 of record OX422215.1, on the reverse strand, counting down.
AGTACCAAATACCAAATTTTAGAGACACTTAATATATTTAATAATTCTTTTCACACTTAATAAGTGAGATTCATTAGGGTTACTTTGATATCTAGCACAAATACACGCGGTAAAGGATATGTCAGGTCGAGATGCGGTAAGATACAGTAAACTCCCTATCATACTTCTATAAAGAGTGGGATCAACATTTTTCCCTTATCATCCTTAGATAGTTTAGTTGAAGTAGTCATAGGGGTTCTAGAAGTTTTGACATTTTCTAAGCCAATTTTTTTAACTAAGTCTGCAGCATACTTAGATTGAGAAATAAAAAGACCATCACTGCATTGTTTGACTTGTAAACCCAAAAAATATTGTAGTTCACCCATTAGTGACATCTGAAATTCAGTATGCATGATATCGAAAAGTTCTCGACTTGTTTAGGACAGGTGGAACTGAAAATAATATCGTCAATATAAACTTGTGCGATTAAGACATGTTGATTTTCCTTTCTAATAAATAATGTTTGATTATTTTCGCCACGAACAAAATTGTGAGACGCTAAAAAGGTAGGCAGTCGCTCATACCAAGCTCTAGGAGCTGTGACAACTCGTGATCCGAAATAAGGGGTGGCCAGCCCGATACTCCAACATAACGGAATCATGGATGGAATCATTCTTAGCATCAACATCAGAATAAAGAGTATACGGGAAAGCCACCCAATAATTCAGAAAACGGGTTGCCAAAAATTTTATTTTATGATAAGTTAAGAAAATAATTTAAACAACCCAATCTGAAGAGAAAGTGGAATTCCAAAAGAGCTTATATTACAACCACTATAACTATACAATAAGAGGACCGAATATGCTGTCGGTCCACAGTTACATTCAACATATTACAACAGTTCAATAAATTACATAATACATTCATTAAACAATTACAAAAGTTTGGGCCACACGCCCGAGTGAAAGACCCGATCATATCTAGAATAAAAAATGAAGGCGTCTAACAAAACATCCTATGATATCCGTAAAATCTTACAGCTCCACAAAAGTATAGGAGTAGGAATATCAACACGGGCGCCCTTGCGGCGGAGCACCTGAGCGGATATAAATTTATGCACAACAAGGAAAATGAATGGGTCAGGGCCCGATTTATGTATGATTCCCAGATGAATAAGAATCATGATAGATATGAACAGTTAATCATGAATGATGAAGGTGAGAATCTAACAACCTAATCACAAAGCATAAAAGAAAAGGCAATTTAAATAATCATAACTTTTTATTAAATTATGCAAGGAAAAATAATTAACCTCATTAATTGAAAATCTTCATCATTATTCATCACTTCCTTTCAATTCTCATTCCTTAACAGGAATATAATTACCGTCATACATTTTTATGGCAATTTACATATATCAAGTCCCACTTGATTTAGAATGGTTATATTCATATACATATAACGATTCTAAGACAGCCCCTCCGAGTTTCCCCACTAGGCGCCCCCCTAAATGACTATCATCTTCCAGGGCCTATCAAACAAGACAACCTGGACACCTAACGTACGCTTGGGAAGTGGCCATATTCCTACGAGTGAGTCATAACCACACCCGGAATTACATCACTAGCGCAGAATAAAACATATAGCAATCCCGCATATGGCCGAGGACTATAGTCTCCCTGCATTCACTAGTCAGGGGACATCACCTCATGCGCGAGCTTCCCTTATGATAGCATTTTGAGAGGTGTGTTTAAGTAAATTAACATTTACCTTTTTAATCACATTTTCATTTCCATTAATCATATGTGTGTTGCATTATATCTGAAACCATAATTATTGAATATTTTCATTAATATTCATCATATTTTAAGTCCCGAATTCACCTATAAGTGACCACAATAATTCTACAAGTCCCAAGGTTTTATATACCTCAATTGCGCCCCTAAAGTCTCCAAGTATGGGCTTATAACTCCTAATCTCCTAATAATTTTCAAAAAGGAAAGTAATGCTTGAATATCACTTTATACACCCATAGAATGAACCCCAAATGAACCAATTCTAATCTAGGGTAGTGACCAAACTCAACTAAGACTCTAGGACTCTAAGTTTACTTCATATAAGAAGGTTCCTAAATCCTAAGCCTAAGAAAAAGGATAAAAATTGAGTTAAAAAAAATAACTCAAAACTGCAGGAATCGAATCGATTTGCCCTATGGCCGAATCGATTCGCCCAACAAGCGAATCGATTCGGGTGACAAACCCAACTTTTTGTAAATATCGAATTGATTCGGACCTTAACCCAAATCGATTCGGGTACCCAGACCTGGAAACTGATCCTAAGCGAATCGATTCGCCCAGGGGCCGAATCGATTCTCCCCTGCGAATTTGCCAAGTTTGGCTATGGAGTCTTAGACTCCTAAATTCCCCCAACTCCAATCAACCCAAACCAATATCATTAATTGCTACCAACTGATTATAAATTCTTCTAACAACAAAGGTTTACACCAATATCCAATCAAATCAACCTCCAAGGGTTCAAAACCCATAAATCCATAAAAACCCTAACTTTGTTAAACCATAACTAATCGACAAATATCAATACTAATTATCCAACTTAAATCACATAATAGCAAGTAGAAAACTTGCCTTGGTGTAGGGATCTCAGATTTTCTTATAGTAGCAACGATCTCCAAGCTTGAATCTCTCTCTTTTCTTCTTTCTCTCCAAAGTTCTCTTCCTCTCTCTAACTCTCTAGGTTAACAATTTCACTTAAGAGAAATAAAAGAAAAACAAGACATAAATCGTGCCTTTAGACTAAATTCCCAACTTAAGTGGTTAATACCACATTAAATGATTCACAACTACACATTTATGCTAAAATCAGTCAAAAGTGCCCGAAACCTCAAAATACAATATGGCACTCAATTTGACTATTTCGCACCTTCCGGAACTAACTACGCTCTCCAAATTATCATTTGGAAATTTTATAACTCATTTTAAGTTCCGGTCTCATTTTAAACCATAATGTCATTTTAAATCTTATGACACAATAAAACACAACATAGTGGTATTTACCTACACATAAGGTAAATATGCAACATTTTAGTAAATATTAACTTTTCTTCATTAAATTAATACTTACTCCACATTCCAAAATTTTATATATAAGTACTTCACATAGTAAATAAATATAAAATAGGTTCTCAAAAGTAAGGGTTGTTACAGGAGCTTGTTTCAAACCATATAAGGCTTTTTTAAGCCTAAAGACGTGATCCGGGTGTACAGGATCAACAAATCCTTTGGGTTGTTCTACGTATACTTCTTCAAATTAAAATTCCATTTAAGAAAGTGGATTTAACAACCATTTGGAATAATTTGAATTACATATGATAAGAGATGGCAAGAAGGAGACGAAATGATTCTAGATGAGTAACAGGTGCAAAGGTTTTATCAAAATCAATTCCCTCAATTTAGGAATATCCCTATGCAACCAATCTAGCTTTATTTCTAATGACCTCCCCATTTTCATCAGTTTTGTTTTTAAAAATCCATTCAGTGCCAATAACCTTCGAATCTTTTGGTCTAGGTGATAAGCACCCAAAACTGTACAATTTATACCCCAAATAGACGTACCTTTGTTACTAATTCTTGACAATATGGGTCTTATGTGATTAAATATTTATCTTGTAGGTCAAACGTCCGTTTCCGGTGTCAAAAGCTAAATATCGAGGCAAATGCACATTTTATGGAGCTAAATACCTTATCCCGTAACCTTACCCGAGCCTACACCTAGCCTAAACCTACCCCAAACCATGTGTGTGTTTTGTTTGTCCCTTTTTATTATTTTTTAGATTTTTAGTTTGAGTCATTTTTATTTTTAGGATTTATTTTAGATTTATTTAAGATTTCTAGGTTTTATTTTCTATTTTTATTTTATTAGTGTAATTTTATTTTATTTTTATTTTTATTTTTCTTAGTTTTTAGTTTTATTAGGATTAGTTTTAGGAGTTTATTTTTAGTTTATTAGATTTTATATTTTTTAGGACTTTAGTTTTCATTTAGATTTTAAATTTTTATTTCTTTTATTTTATTTTTGTTTTTATAAGCTTAGGATTTTATTTTTAGTTTTAATATTTTTATTTTTTAGTTTGTTTTATTTTTAGTTAGATTTTATTTTTTAGTTTTAGTTTTATTAATTTTAATTGAGTCTTTATTATTTTAGGTCCAAATTAAACACACTCACACATAAACTCACTCACACCCAACTCCCCTATACTCACACACCCCCTAAACTAACACTACCTATCCTCATCCTCACCTACACCTTATTATCCTATGCCCTCACCCACACAATAACCCCCCAACATCATCTTCTCCAACTTACACGAACCACCTTCTCTCTCCTCTCTTCTACCATTTTCAAAACCACTCTCTCATCTCTACCATCTCTTCCTAAACTCCCTTAAACACCTGCCTAACCTCCGCCGGTGCCCCTTGCCTAACCCGCGCCTACACTCCCGCGGCACCCCATACCCGTGCCCATCGCCTGAACCAGATCCCAACCGCCGACCCAGCAGACACCCCTCCACCCGGAATCAGCGTCAACCCCCTCCAGCGAACCACCCGACCTCCCTCCAGCGGGCACTGCCCCGGTCGGACCTGCTATGCTACCAACCCGGCGACCCTCTTCCTTAGACCCACACAAAACCGAGATAACCCCGCCGCCCAGGTCTAGCCACCGCTGACCCGCAAGCCACGACCCGTCTTTGAACCCGGAATACCGAAACCCGCGGCCTTAACTCACCGGAATCCCCGCTGTACCTCCATACCCATTTCCGGCGACACCTTCCAATACCCAAAAACCCAGAACCCGGACCCCTTTTCCAAGAAACCCATTTTCCTCTTTACAACCAAAGTCTAATGCCACGATTGTATATCCTGCTTCTAAAATCCCAAAGCCAAAATTAAACCAAATACCCACATGCCAATTAAACCCATTTACCCCTTTATTCCCTTTTTCCCATAATAATCACAACCAACCTCTTTTAACCTTTACCCAAATTACCCTCATAAACTAAATCTGTTTTTTATTACCATTACCTCATTTCTCCCACCTTCCCACATGACCTCACCATAACCACATGCTCCCTTCTAATTCCTAAATTACCCCCGCCTATATTCCAAAACCTCTCCCCATTTTATCCTATGCAATTAAACCTTCCCAAAATACCCTAGTTCCATGGCACCTATTATTTAAAGGAAGAGAGAGCCTTTTATCAAGAGGGTAAGACTAGAGAGAGAAAGCTGGAGATAGAATTAATTCTAGAGAGCTTTTAGAAATTTTTGTAGAAAGTAGAATTAATTTTTTAGAAATTTCTTTTAATTTTTCTTAAAGTTCTTGTAATTGAGAAGAAGTGTTGAATCAAAGTGAAGATCAATTTCATTTCTCCTCTAATTTGGTTTGACTTCCTTTTCTCTTAAATTTCAATTTCATTTAGTTAATTTATATTCCATTGTTAGTTAATTGAATTATGACTAGGGTTGGCTAATCACTCCATTCAAGGAGTGAAATGAAGTCCCATATATTCAATTGAATGTATTGATTAATCTAGGTTACTTTGTTCCATTTAGTTGATTTTTCTTTTCATTCCTACTTGAGTTTATGCATTGAGAAATGGTAAACTATCCTTGAGAAAGGATTAAAATCTAATATACTCTTAATTTGTGGATTCAAACTAGAGAAAGAATGACCCACTAATTAGATTATATTACATTTTATACTACTCATACATTAAAACTTTGTTGGATTTATGATTTATTAGATGAATCTACTCTTGCGAGTGATTAATATAATTTTTTTAAATCAATTATTCAATTGAGTTGTGGGAATAAAAATTAGATTAACTAAATTTATATTAGTTTGTTTTGTCAAGTGATGAGAATTAATTGATAAGATAAAGTAATATTTGGAAAATTAGTAAACTAGAATAATCAACACATTTAATTGATATTGTGGTGGTGAAGTTTCATTCCTTGAATATTTCTCAAATTTAAGTTCATATCACTTTTATTACTTAGTTCTTATCTAGCATACTTTCTAGTTAGTTGTTTTTATCCCACATTTAATTTAGTTTAGTTTAAAATCATCACCTCACCATTTGTTTTAATATTTGAAAAAGCTAAAAAAAAAAGTAAAAAAAGTAAAAAAAGCCCAAAAAGAAATAAAAAGTGAAATACAATTTTGTTCCCTTTTCCTTACAACCTTGAAAGTGGATTGATACCCTTATTTACCACTACACTTGAGATTGTATTATTTTGTAGGTATTATAAGGTTTTGACTAACTTGGCTTGCTCAAACGACATTACAAAAAGCAAAGTTATCAAATGGCGCCGTTGCCGTTCTTGGGATCGTGAAGCACTCGGAGCGGATTCAATTTTGTAGTTCATTTATTTTTCGCACTTTGTTATTTTTAGTACCATTTTTTCATTTTATTAAAGGATTGTATTAGGACTTTATTATTTGGCTTGTATTGCGGTGCATAGAGACACCATTTATTTATTTTTTATTTTAAAAATTTGTAATAATTAATTGCGAAGATAAGCGTGATAGGGAAACCAGACAAGGTAGAGAGAGGGCGTCCAAGGCGAGGAAAATAAGCCTCTCTCCCTTGGGTCGATAGGACTCCTGGGGCTGACTGAGACTGACGTATTCTCCCCCCGGTCGACTCAACAATTTTGTCACCCACGGCCTAAAAATCGTGGGAGGTACATCTCTTATACCCTCACACCCTCTTGTTAGCGAGTTCATACCTTGTGTGCTCCTACGTGCTCTTGTGTGATTTAATTCTTGCATTTAATTTTGAATGGAATGATGAATTCAATTGACTAAGACCTACGCCCGGTCACTCACAAGAAGAGATTTCATCACCCGACTCAATCACTTATCCTTTGTGTGCTACCCTAGAAATCACTAATTTAAAATCAATCAACTAGATAGCCCCATAGGATACGGTGTTCGTAGGCCCATTTTTTATCATTTTGACTTGTAGGATAACCCGTAGAGTCCTCTCCACTGGGCAAATCCTCGAACGGTTCGCTTTGCGGCACGGAAGAGTCCAGGGAAACTGAGTTTTAAGTGCGGTCGCCCAGTAAAACGGGTTTGTGCTGTCCCCAGCATTGTACCGGTCGATCGTTTCGTCATAGTAGTTTTGTGGAGAATCTCTGTGGTAAGCCTCTTGGCATCTTGTGATTAAAGTAGGAACACATATTTTTCAAAAGGCGATCACTCATATAAATTCTGTGATTTTTATCGCCTGCAGATTTCATTACAATTTGACTACCCCTTTCATTAATTTTCAAGATAAAAATTTGGTTATGTGCTAGTAGGGATTTTTCCTTCACTTATGTGTGTCCAATTCCTTTTTCGGTAGTCCGTTTTAGTGAATTCGTCCAAATTCTTAGCGTCCAAATTTCCCCCCACCCTTTTTCTTTCAAAAAAATCCCCAAATATTTTCTTTTCTTATTTTTATAAAAAAACTCAAAAAAAATATATTTTCTTTCTTTCCAAAAAAAAAAAAGCAAAACTCCAAAAATATTTTCTTTTCCAAAAACTCAAAAACAAATCCATCTTTGCATGCCCACGTGGCAACGAGTTAATCATCGATTAATTCGTTCCCGTAGTCTTTCTCCCGTCTCTTCCATATTAGGAGAACTAAGTGTTCCCCTTACTTCTTCCATTCCACCGATCACTTTGAGTTGTCCCCGAGTTGACATCTCTATTCCCACCATTCATCCATCCGCCATGGTTGAAGAGCGTGCCTTAAGGGACTATTTTACCCCGATAACGGCCACCCCACCATCTTGCATAGTTCTTCCACCCACCCCGGCGGTTCAATTCGAAATTCCCCCGGCGACCATTTCCATGTTGTCGAATTTCCACGGCTTTGAACGTGAGTCTCCATACACTCACTTGCAAAAATTTCTCACGGTTTGCGCTACTTTCAAAAATCAAAATTTAGATGAAGAAAATGTTCCTCTTTGCTTGTTTCCATTTTCTCTCCATGATAAAGCATCCATGTGGCTACATTCCTTGTCACCGGATTCTATCCATACACGGGAACAACTTGTGAAGAAGTTCATGTCCAAGTTTTATCCCTTAAGTAAGACCAATGAGATGCGCCAAGCCATTTAGGATTTTCACCAAAAGCCAACCGAGCAATTTTGTGAAGCATGGGGCCGTTTTCAAGACTATATCAATAGTTTCCCACATCATGGTCTCGAGAAGAGTTGCCTCGTTCATAGTTTTCATAATGGTCTCATTCCTTCCACTCGCACCATGATTGAGTCCATGCACAAAGGCAAATTCATGCACTTAACTCCCACCGCAGTCTACAATTTTCTCCTTGAATTAGGCGATGACTCCCAAGATTGGGAGGGCACTAATGAATTTTCGAGATCCGATCCACCACGAGTAGGTAGCACTTATGAGGTAAAAAATGATCCCAATTTTAAAACCTTTCTCCATGGCTTAAACACTTTGACTAAGACTATTGATGATCTCAGTTGTTCTATGCAACAAAATGTTTCTATTTCTAAACAAGTGATGAACGTCAACGAGTCTAGTCCTTCTTGTCATGTCTGTTTAAGTCAGCATCATTTATCTCATATGAGCCCCCTCATTTAAGATGATCCCGAACCCACTCTAGCCCAAGCATGTGCCTTTGATACCACTAGGAAACCCGCACCACCGTCGTTTACTTACAATCCGAATAATAGGAACCATCCTTATTTTTCTTATAAGTACGACAATCACCTTGCTCCATCACAACCTCAATAACATATTGGTGGTCCACCAGGATTTCACCAAAACCCGCAAAGGCAACATCGCCCTCCTATCCAACACCACCATGCTCCTTACCACCAACAAAACCATCCATCATCCTTTGTTCCCCAAGGAGGACCGTCCCACCCCAATCATCAAATTGTCCCTGTCCTACATCCGTCCTACGAGTATTCACAACCGCTTAGTTCTAATCGAGAGTTGGTCCCCCAACCCCCTTATGCCCCTCCACCCCAATCATCCACCTCTTCTATCGAGAATCTTCTCACTCAATTTATCTCGACTCAATAACAAACCATGCAAGCACAGACTCAATCCATCCAAATGCTTGAGCAATGTCTTAATCAGTTTGAGTGTCATTTTTCGAGTCAACCCATTCCTAACCCTAAGGGGAATGGAAAGGAGTCGACTTATGAGGTTGGATCCACTTCCACTCCCCCCACATACCAAGTGGACATGAAAGCGGTGAGTACTCTACGATCCGGTAAATAGGTTGACAATGGTGTTGATGCTCCATGTGATGTTCCAATCCCACCCACCCAGAATTTCCCATTAGAACCGCTCCCTAAGGTCCCACCACCCCATAAATCCACCGACGAGAATGCTTCTAAACCTACTGAGGCCACCACTGCTTTTATTCCTAAAGCCCCCTTCCCTCATAGGTTGGCCCCAACAAAGAAAGCTCAACAATTTGATGAGATCAAGCAAGTTTTTCAGAATGTTCACATAAACATTCCATTCCTCACCGCAATTCAACAAGTTCCTTCTTATGCAAAATTCTTGAAGGACTTGTGCACTGTCAAGCGACGGACGAATGTGCCTCATGATGCCTTTGTCACTGAGCAAGCCACGTCCCTCATCCATGAGAATGGTATTGTGAAATATAAAGACCCTGGTCGTCCCACTGTCTCTTGCATGTTAGGAGATAAGTTCACTACTCTAGCTTTGCTTGATCATGGAGCTAGTGTTAATTTGCTGCCTTACTCTCTCTACCTTGAGTTAGATTTACAAAACATGAAACCTACACGGGTTACTCTTCAATTTGCTGACTGTTCTGTGAAAGTGCCTAAAGGAATCGTTGAAGATGTTTTGGTGAAAGTGTCTGACTTTTACTACCCTGTGGATTTCATCATCTTAGACACTCCTGCTCCCGACCCAACCAATATTCCTATCATTTTGGGTCTCCCCTTTTTGGCAACTGTCAATGCCATCATCAATTGTCGAGATGGGTCAATGAATCTTTCTTTTGGAAACATGACCGTCGAAGTCAATATTTTCAACCTGATGCAACAATCGTCCGATGTTGATTCTATTGATGAGGTTTGCATGATTGACTCCTTAGTCAAAGAGATGTTGGATACCACCTACCTAGAAGATCCTATCCAACAATGTTTGGCTCACTTTGGGTCCAACTTTGATATTGATTCATCCATCCCCGAGGTTAATGCCTTGTTAGATTCTATACCTTTGCTGGACACTTCCACTTGGGCTCCTCCATTTGAGCCTCTCCTTGTTGATACTCTTCTTTCTGTGGATGACCCAGTCAACCCCTATCCTGATATTGTCCCTATTTCTGCGTCTGAGTCTGATACCTCTCCTGAGCCACCACCTAGTTTGGAGCTTAAGCCATTATTTGCTGAGTTGAAAGATACTTTCTTAGGCCCAGACCAACATCACCCCGTTATTATTGCTTCTGACTTAACACCGGATCAAGAAGAGAAATTGGTCCACACTCTCACTTAATATAGCACTGCTTTCGGGTGGACCATTTCTAACATTCAAGGTGTCAGCCCCAATATCTGTAGCCATCGAATTCATTTAGAGGAGAATGCCAAGACTTTTCATGAGCCACAACGCCGACTCAATCCGACAATGAAAGAGGTCGTTCGAGCTGAAATTTTAAAATTGCTTGATGCTGGTATTATCTACCCCATTTCAGACAGCCAATGGGTCAGTCCCATTCATGTGGTGCCTAAAAAGTCTGGAGTCACCGTTGTCAAAAATAGTGACAATGATCTTGTACCCACCCACATACAAATCGGCTGGCGTGTTTGTATTGATTATAGAAAGCCCAATGCTGTCACTCGCAAAGACCACCTCCCTCTCCCATATATTGACCAGATGCTTGAACGCTTGGCGGGCCATGCTTACTACTGCTTCCTTGATGGATATTCAGGGTACAACCAAATTCCCATTGCCCCTGAAGACCAAGAAAAAACTACCTTTACCTGTCCTTTTGGCACATTGGCGTACTCTCGAATGCCCTTTGGCCTTTGCAATGCACCTGCGACTTGTCAAAGGTGTATGACTAGTATTTTCAGTGACATGGTAGAGTGTTTTCTCGAAGTATTTATGGACGATTTTTCTGTGTTTGGTTCATCCTTTGAACAATTCCTATCTCACCTCACTATGGTCCTTCAGCGTTGTCAAGAAAAAAAGTTGGTCCTAAATTAGGAAAAATGCCATTTCATGGTAAAAAAGGGTATTGTTTTGGGTCATGTTGTCTCCAGCTCCGGTATTGAGGTCGATAAAGCAAAAGTCGACTTGATATCCTCACTCCCCATTCCTAAGTCTGTTAAGGACATTCGCTCCTTCTTAGGACATGCGGGCTTCTTCCGACGCTTCATTAAGGACTTTTCTAAAATCGCGCGACCTTTGACAACCCTTTTATCCAAAGATGTCCCTTTTGTCTTTGATGAAGCATATGTTGCCTCCTTTGAGAGCCTAAAAGCTGACCTCACTTTCGCTCCTATCATGCAATCTCCCAATTGGTCTCTTCCATTTGAGCTCATGTGTGATGCTTTTGATTTTTCACTTGGTGCCGTGCTTGGCCAGAGAGTTGACAAGCGCCCACATGTCATCTCTTATGCTAGCAAAACCCTACATGATGCTTAACTTCATTACACGACCACTGAAAAGGAGTTGTTAGCGGTTGTGTTTGCTCTCGATAAATTTTGCTCATATTTCATAAGTTCCCCTATCATCGTGTATACTGACCATGCTGCCCTTAAGCACCTTCTTCATAAGAAGGATTCCAAACCATGATTGATACGATGGATTCTCTTACTCCAAGAGTTTAACCTTAAAATTCGCGATAAAAAAGGTTGCAAAAATGTTGTTGCTGACTATCTCTCTCGCATTACTGTCACGTCTGACTATGATCATGTTCCCATTTCTGAGTCATTTCCCGATTAACAACTTTTTTCCATCTCCACCTCGCCTTGGTATGCTGATATTATCAACTTTCTTGTTACCGATCAACTTCCTAATCATTGGTCGAAACAGGATCGCTCCAAATATATGAAGAATGTGAAGTTTTACTCTTGGGATGACCCGTTTCTCTATAAGTATTTCCCCGATCAAGTCATTCGTCATTGTGTTCCCGAATGTGAACAACTCAGTATTTTGTCCTTCTGCAACAATAGTGCTTATGGAGGACACTTTGGCTTAAAGAAAACTGTCGCAAAATTTTTGTAAAGTGGTTTTCATTGCCTTACCCTTTTCCGCGATGCCCATTAATATTGCCAGGCTTGTTCCAATTGCCAACACTCTGGGCGCTTCTCTCGTCGTCATATGATGCCTCTCACACCCATCCTCATTGTTGAAATTTTTTATGTGTGGGGTATCGATTTCATGGGACCATTTACCTCCTCTCATGGTTTTCAGTATATTCTTGTTACTGTTGACTATGTTTCCAAATGGATCGAAGCAATTGCTTGCCGCACCAATGACCATCGAGTTGTGGTCCAATTTCTTAAAGAGCATGTCTTCACGCGTTTTGTAACCCCCAAAGCTATCATTAGTGATGGAGGTAAACATTTTTGTAATATAGTCTTTGAACACCTTGTTAAAAAGTATGGTGTTACCCACATGGTTGGTCTCTCTTACCACCCACAGACTAGTGTTCAAGTTAAGGTCTCCAACCGCAAGATGAAGGAAATTCTTGAAAAAACCGTCAATCCTAATAGGAAAGATTGGTCCTTATGCTTGAACGACGCATTGTGGGCATACCGTACTGCTTACAAGACTCCAATTGGAATGTCTCCTTATCGCTTGGTCTTTGGCAAGCCTTGCCACCTTCCTGTCGAGCTTGAACATCATGCTTATTGGGCCGTCAAAGCCCTTAATTTCGATATTGATGAGGCGAGTGTCCATAGGAAGCTGTAGCTTAATGAATTGGAGGAAATCAGAAATGATTCTTATGATTTGTCTAAGAAGTATAAGGACAAGATGAAGTGGATCCATGACCAAAGCATCATGCGCAAAGAATTCCACCCTGGTCAAAAAGTTTTGTTGTATAATTATCGGTTGCATCTCTTTCTCAGGAAATTAAAAACTAGGTGGTCTGGACCCTTCATTGTTGAGTCAGTTACCCCTTATGGTGCCATCACCGTGCAAAATCCCAAGGATGGTAGTCTCTTTCAGGTCAATGGTCAACGCTTGAAGCCCTTCTTGGAGCTAGGCTCCACTCACATAGAACAGATTGACCTTGTTGACCCCATTTACGAAGACGGACCGTTCATTCTTGTTTGGGGGTGATTCTTATCCCCCAATTTTTTTTTCACCCCGCACCTTCCTCGTTCTTATCCTTAGGGTGAGATTCCATTGGTCTGGCTAAAGACGTTAAACTTAGCGCTACCGGGAGGCATCCCGCATTTCTTATACTAGTCTCATCCTGTATGGGGGTGGTATTTCACATCACCCAATGCTTTACCATGCTTATAGACTTGTACATATTTTTTTTTATCTCAATTTTTCTTCAGGTTTATTCTTGGCTACATCTTTCCACTTCATTAGCGGTTGATTCTGGTAAACTCTTTCCTACCTTATGCTCTCAATTTCAAAATCATTTTACTTAACATCGAGGACGATGTTCCTTTTTGTTTGGGGGTGGGGAATTTTATCAAAATCGTGCCTCTTTTGAAATTTTTTTATTTTTGAACCTGATTTTTAAATTTCGTGCAGTTTCTTTCATCTCAATCATTGATGTGAATTTTCAATCATCCATCTTTCAAAAGTCTAGGAATAAAGCTAGAGAATATTTTTTCTAATAGCTTACGTAATACATAACAAGTCATTTTACACCATGAATTTCTAGACTCAACAAAATTTTGCGCACTTATCACATTACTACGGTTAGAGTTGAAGAGTACTATAATTATCAAGATAACCTTAAGGATCACTAGTGGAGACTTTAGCTTGTGAGATCCGTGCCTTTCACCCTTTCATAGTGTTTTACGCAATCTCCGAGTCACAAGTTGATTCAACTTCTTTTGGGTTCGCACTTTAATTGTTGTATGATCTCATTATTCTTCATTTTTGGCTTGATCACTGAGAATGACATCTTTTTCGACTTGTAAGAAATGCGTGTCTTGAAATTTGTTCCGAATACTAGATTTTCATCCATACACCTACCACTTTCCCCTATATCACATTTCCATTCACTTCACCCATTATATTCCCATGCTCTTCCATATTCCCACATATTTCCCCATACCATCACCTATCGTCTCCGTATCATCTTTCATTTTCAAATAAAAGAGTGTGATTTCAAATGTAAATGTCTTCATTGTTGGTTTGAAAAGAGAGAGAAAAACAAAAACAAAAAAAATAGGAAAAAATTAGCAAAAATAGGAAAAATAGAAAAAAGAAAAGAAAAATAGCAATCTAAAAAAAAAGAGAAAAAAAAAGAGTTTGTAGTTAGTAATAAAGACATTTGTGCCTAAAAGTGCTATACACTCTCTCACATCGCATATTCATCCATCTTTTATCCATCACACATCCATCACTCATTACTCATCCATCATTTCACACATCCATCTTATCTTACTTCACCTCATACCATATCCCATTTCATTACCCCCTCACCCATAAAAATCCATGTTTTCCCCTAGGTGTTCGGACAAATTAAAGTCGACGTGGTGAATAACTCGACGTTCTCACTATAGTGATAAGCATTCTTTCATGAGATCATTTTCTTTCAAATTGTTCGTTCTTTCTTATGTGTGTGTGAGATGTTTGAACTTTCTTACATTTCCTCACCTCCTTACACACAAGAGAGATACATCAACCCTAATCTCGAGAGTTCGTTTGAGAGAGATATAATCCGTGAGAATTGAAGTTGAAGCGTTGATTCCGAAAAGGCAATCTAGGAATTACTCTTGTGATACTCGAACCGTTTTGACTGATTCACACTACACACGTTGAGTTCTAGGAAGGATGTGCCTTGAGTATTTACTTATCTAAATTTTTTACACATTCTAGCTTGTATTTTTGAAAACATTTATCTCATGATGGATTGTGCGATTATTCTACGTCTAATAAGAGATTGATTGCCTTTCAATAAATCTTTGAAAATAAGAATTTTTTGGGTATATTCCCAGCAAACCCTCACGAGACGCAACTCGTCCTGTAGGACAATCTATAGGTTTAAAGGCTTGTTGCACATGCTAAGTGCAATCGCAAGTGCCCGCGAAAGTGGTACACTTTTGGTTACTTAACTTTCTCTCTCTATCTATCTTATTCCTCGAGGACTAGCAATGCTCTATTTGGGGGTGGTGTGATAAGCACCCAAAACTGTATAATTTATACCCCAAATAGACGTACTTTTGTTGTTAATTCTCGAGAATATGGGTCTTATGTGATTAAATGTTTATCTTATAGGTCAAACGTCCGTTTGCGGTGTCAAAAGCTAAATATCGAGGCAAATGCGCATTTTATGGAGCTAAATACCTTATCATGTAACCTTACCCGAGCCTAAACCTACCCCAAACCATGTGTGTGTTTTGTTTGTCCCTTTTTATTATTTTTTAGATTTTTAGTTTGAGTCATTTTTATTTTTAGGATTTATTTTAGATTTATTTAAGATTTCTAGGTTTTATTTTCTATTTTTATTTTATTAGTGTAATTTTATTTTATTTTTATTTTTCTTAGTTTTTAGTTTTATTAGGATTAGTTTTAAGAGTTTATTTTTAGTTTATTAGATTTTATATTTTTTAGGACTTTAGTTTTCATTTAGATTTTAAATTTTTATTTCCTTTGTTTTATTTTAGTTTTTATAAGCTTAGGATTTTATTTTTTAGTTTTAATATTTTTATTTTTTAGTTTGTTTTATTTTTAGTTAGATTTTATTTTTTAGTTTTAGTTTTATTAATTTTAATTGAGTCTTTATTATTTTAGGTCCAAATTAAACACACACACACATAAACTCACTCACACCCAACTCCCCTATACTCACATACCCCCTAAACTAACACTACATATCCTCATCCTCACCTACACCCTATTATCCTATGCACTCACCCACAAAATAACCCCCCAACATCATCTTCTCCAACTTACACGAACCACCTTCTCTCTCCTCTCTTCAACCATTTTCAAAACCACTCTCTCATCTCTACCATCTCTTCCTAAACTCCCTTAAACACCTGCCTAACCTCCGTCGGCGCCCCTACCACAGCTCCCACCGGCGGCGCCCCTTGCCTAACCCGCGCCTAAACTCAGGCGGTGCCCCATACCCGTGCCCATCACTTGAACTAGATCCCAACCGCCGACCAGCAGACACCCCTCCACCCGGAATCAGCATCAACCCCCTCCAGCAAACCACCCGACCTCCCTCCAGCGGGCACTGTCCCGATCGGACCTACTCCGCTACCAACCCGGCGACCCTTTTCCTTAGACCCACACAAAACCGAGCTAACCCCGCCGTCCAGGCCTATCCACCTCTGACCCGCACGCCACGACCCGTCTCTGAACCCGAAATACAGAAACCCGCGGCCTTCACTCACCGGAATCCCCGCTGTACCTCCATACCCATTTTCGGCGACACCTTCCAATACCCAAAAACCCAGAACCCGGACCCCTTATCCAAGAAACCCATTTTCCTCTTTACAACCCAAAGTCTAATGCCACGATTGTATATCCTGCTTCTAAAATCCCAAAGCCAAAATTAAACCAAATACCCACATGCCAATTAAACCCATTTACCCCTTTATTCCCTTTTTCCCATAATAACCCCAACTAACCTCTTTTAACCTTTACCCAAATTACCCTCATAAACCAAATCTGTTTTTTATCACCATTACCTCATTTCTCCCATCTTCCCACATGACCTCACCATAACCACATGCTCCCTTCTAATTCCTAAATTATCCCCACCTATATTCCAAAACCTCTCCCCATTTTATCCTACGCCATTAAACCTTCCCAAAATACCCTATCTCCATGGCACCTACTATTTAAAGGAAGAGAGAGCCTTTTATCAAGAGGGTAAGACTTGAGAGAGAAAGATAGAGATAGAACTAATTCTAGAGAGCTTTTAGAAATTTTTGCAGAAAGTAGAATTAATTTTTTAGAAATTGCTTTTAATTTTTCTTAAAGTTCTTGTAATTGAGAAGAAGTGTTGAATCAAAGTGAAGATCAATTTCATTTCTCCTCTAATTTGGTTTGACTTCCTTTTCTCTTAAATTTAAATTTCATTTAGTTAATTTTTATTCCATTGTTAGTTAATTGAATTATGACTAGGGTTGGCTAATCACTCCATTCAAGGAGTGAAATGAAGTCCCATATATTCAATTGAATGTATTGATTAATCTAGGTTACTTTGTTCCGTTTAGTTGATTTTTCTTTTCATTCCTACTTGAGTTTATGCATTGAGAAATGGTAAACTATCCTTGAGAAAGGATTAAAATCTAATATACTCTTAATTTGTGGATTCAAACTAGAGATAGAATGACCCACTAATTAGAGTATATTACATTTTATACTACTCATACATTAAAACTTTGTTGGATTTATGATTTATTATATGACTCTACTCTAGCGAGTGATTAATATAATTTTTTTAAATCAATTATTCAATTGATTTGTGGGAATGAAAATTAGATTAACTAAATTTATATTAGTTTATTTTGTCAAGTGATGAGAATTAATTGATAAGATAAAGTAATATTTGGAAAATTAGTAAACTAGAATAATCGACACATTTAATTGATATTGTGGTGGTGAAGTTTCATTCCTTGAATATTTCTCAAATATAAGTTCATATCACTTTTATTACTTAGTTCTTATCTAGCATACTTTCTAGTTAGTTGTTTTTATCCCACATTTAATTTAGTTTAGTTTAAAATCATCACCTCACCATTTGTTTTAATATTTGAAAAAGCTAAAAAAAAAAGTAGAAAAAGTAAAAAAAGCCCAAAAAGAAATAAAAAGTGAAATACAATTTTGCTCCCTTTGCTTTACAACCTTGAAAGTGTATTGATACCCTTATTTACCACTACACTTGAGATTGTATTATTTTTTAGGTATTATAAGGTTTTGACTAACTTGGCTTGCTCAAACGACATTATAAAAAGAAAAGTTATCACTAGGAACCAGATTCCAAACATCGTGACTCTTAAATTAGATTAGCTCTTCTTGCATAGCATTTATCCAAAATGAGTCAGTAAGGGCATCATTAACATTTTTAGGTTCCTCAAGAGAAACAGAACAAGAAAATTGTGCCACTTGTCGAAGTTGGGATCTAGTTCGAATAGTCTCCGAAGGATTACCGACAATGGTCTTAGTGGGATGATCTTTAGAAACCCAAGTGGGTACAGAAGGGCTCTCAGGTGGCAATGAATTAGTGTCATTTGGAGGATCAATGGATAAATTAGGTTCGTCCTCATCAAATGTTACTGATTGACTGTCACTTTTCCCTACACTCGTGTCATCTACAACTACATTAATTGATTCCATAATAGTTTTGGATCTATTGCTGAAAACACGCAAAGCCCTACTATTTTGGCAATATCCAAGGAAAATTCCCTTTTCTCCTCGGGTATCAAATTTCGAAAGTTGCTCTCTATCTTTGCAGACATAGCAGATACTACCAAAGGTTTTAAAATATTTTAAGTTTGGCTTTTTGTGGAACCATAACTCATAAGGTGTTTCTTTGGAATTTTTTCTGAGGTAGATACGATTAATAATGTGACACACGGTTTGGACAGGTTCTACCCAAAAATATCTAGGGAGATTCTTAGCATGTAACATAACCCTATCCATTTCTTTTAAAGTCCTATTCTTATGTTCAGCTATACCATTTTTCTGCGGGGTTTTGGGAGCGCTAAACTCGTGTTTATATCCATTAGCTACGCAATACTCATAAATTCTAGAATCCTGGAACTCTCCACCTCTATCACTCCTAATTCGACATATCTTGGTATCCTTCTCATTCTCAATTTTCAAGATGATTCTTAAGAATTCATTGAAGGTATCTGATTTTTGTTTCATAAAAGCTACCCATGTATATCTCGTATAGTCGTCCACTATGACTATTTCCACAGAAACTAACAGTTCTTGAAGGACCCATGAGGTCCATGTGGATAAGTTCTAGAGGTTTAGTGGTAAGGACATCTTTAACTTTTTTGTGAATGGATTTACTTCTTTTGCCTTCCTGACAAGGTACATATACAAGATTAAAAGAATTTTTAATTTTAGGTAAACCTCTAACTATATCCTGGGAACTAAATCTTCTAAGGTTATCATAATTTATGTGTCCCAATATATTATGCCATAGATCAGAAACCTCTAATCTGGCAACATTACAAGATTCAGAATTGGGAATTACTATGTAACAGTTTTCCGGGGTTCTGTTTCCTATTAAAATACAATTACTTTTTTCATCAATAATTTTTCAATCATTTTTTTAAAAAGTAACTAAGTGATTAGAGTCACAAAATTATGATATACTTAAGAGATTGGCTTTAAGGTCTTTAACTAAAAGAACATCATTTAGTTCAGGAAGCCCATGCTCACTCAATGTTCCCTTACCTATGATCTGAGATAAAACACCATCTCCAAACATGACACTACCTCCAAGGAAGTTTGTCTTGTTTTTCAATTTAGTTTCATCTTCGATCATATGTTTAGAACATCCGGAGTCTAAATACCATCCAGTTGAAGTGCTTTGTTTTTTTTTGTTTTTTTTGGGGGGGGGGGGTGAGGATCTAAGTCCTCGGCTTTATTAGAAAAGGTAGAATAGCCCTACCAAGGTGGCTTTTACAAACTAGAGAAACTTTTGAACAAAACTGAAGAAAAGGAGAATTAATTTCTAGAAAATCTAATAGAAGGAAGCCCATTGAGGTCCATTCGATAAGCACCTCTGGCAGGTTTAGGAAGGTCCTTGGAGTTTGAGAAAGAATCACTGACATTGGAAAGAACCTCATAGTTGGCTAAGTGATATGTTACTTGATTGGCTTCTCTCCAGACATGGGAAAAGACTAGAGTAATATGAATGGACTTCATCTCCTCTATGATATCTATAATTGACCAAGGGGGTTTGGGGTTTATGCCTGAAAGAATATCAATAGCCATTTTTGAGTCAGATTCCACAATAACATTTTGAAGGTGTAGAGAGAGACATAGATTAAGACCTCTAAGGATAGCCATACATTCAGCTCTAGTATTAGACATAGTTGAAGTGCTTTGTGCCTTTAAAGCAGAAATGACAATGTTGCACTTGAGCTAGGGTAGTAAATCATCTTTTATAATCGAAATAGGCCTAGTTTTAAAAAAATTGTGGCCTTTTGATTTAGAAAAGGTTTGAGGGGTCTTTCTAAATGATGTTTTCTTAGTCTTGGACCCTCCCTTTTTCTTTTTAAAGTTAGAGTTGTTTGTGGCCTATCTAGGAAGTACATAAGTATTTCTTGATTTCCTAGAATAATTAAAGTTTTGGTAGGTCGGGGTGTATAACCTTTTCTGGAAACATTCATCAAGAGTATAGCTGAAAAAATCGCAGTAAGAACAATACTGATGGGTATAGGACTTGACTTTCTGGCTTAAGTCTTTGAAAATTGGCTTGGACCTATTGGTATAGTAGTCTAGTTGTCATTAGATTTAGGTTTTTGTCTTTGGTCTCTGGCAGAAGGACAAACATATTTGGTCTGACTGTTTGGTTTCAACTGTTGATTGTACTGATTATGTGTTGTTTGAGAGACATTGAGACTAGATTCACCTTTTTGAACATTTTGATAAGTTTGGCCTTATTTTATAAAAGCAACATTTTCAGGAGAAACTTTGGTCTTACTTGTGTGCACTATTTCTCAAAAGCCTAGGCCAGACTTATCTTTAGAGTCAAATTTGCTTCCAGTAACGACTTTTTCATAAGTCTTGGTTTGTGTTTCAAAGTGTTGGCATTTTTTAAACACATTTGAAACCTTTTGCTTTTACTCTTCTAGTTCAATAAGGGTTGCCTTGTATTTTTCTTCAAATTTATGATTCTTTTGAGTCAAATCTTTTATTTTCAAGGCATAGTCTTTAATCTCAGTCCCATGAGCAACACTTTGGGCAGTATAATCTTCAGTTTTCTTCCTAATGGTCTGGTTAAGAAAATCGATACGCTCATTTAAGGTTTTTATCATTTTTCTAGGCGTGCACTCTTCTTAACCATTTTAGTGTATAAATCATGTAGGTCAGGCAGATCATCATCACACTCGCTATGTGCATCGTGTGAAGTGTCCCTTATGTTTTTGATAGGTTCTTTACTCACACACACGTTTAATTCATTATTAACATTATCACTTTGACTCACACACAGTCTTTCAGCAATAATAGGAACATAATTATCAGCAAGATCATTAACAACATCAACAGGCATATCAAGTTCATGAGCAGGAAAGCATGCATCATCATTATATATTATCTTAGCAAAGAAAGACATGCAGCACTCATTTATTTGAGTTGACTCTGTTTCATCTTCATCAAAATCACTAGAGTCGTCCCAGGTCTTACACATATTGGCCTTGTTATTATTGTTAAAACTAGTTGGACATTTACTAGCATAGTGACCTAGTTTACCACAACGATGACACTTAACATCTTTTATGTCAAGTTTAGGTCTGTTGGGGTCATAATTCCTCCTATTGTCATAAGTGTTCTTGGTATTGTCTCTGTCATGAGGTCTATGAAATTGATTACCTTGGAAATTTTGATTTGCCTTGTTTAGAGGCTACAACATTTCTAAATTTCAAAATCTTTTTGAAATGCTTACTCATAAGAGCTATTTCATTGTCAAGGTTTTTCAAATCACAATTTTCAAGACAGTCGGTGTCAAAATCTAAAGTGTTCAATTTAGCCACTGGCAATTTAGAATAAAACACAACATTTGAACTGGAGGCCTTATTAGTCTGTCTGGTCAATTTCTTTTTGAAGTCTAGTTCCAATTATACAATCCTCAATTTACTGCTAAGTAATTCAGGAGTCATATTAGGATCATTCATTTCTTCAATAGCATATATTTTGTTGTCAAATTTAGATGGCAATGAACTAAGAATCTTTGAAACAATTTCCTTTCTACTATAGGTTATACCATTTGCATGAAGTTTTGTAAAGATATCAGTTAACCATATGTAGAAATCGTCAAAGGATTCATTGTCATTCATAATCAGGGTAATATATTGCTGAATGAGCATTTGAGTTTTTTCAGCTTTGACATGTTCATCACCCTCATGTACAATGACTAATGTGTCCCATGCCTCTTTAGAAGTAGAACATATGGATATTCTTTTGGATTCATGTTCGTTTATTGACATAAAGATGGAATTATTTCCTTTGTTATTATCAAGAGATAATTTTTTCTCTTCCTTAGTAAATTCACTAAGAAGTTTCTTAATTCTTGTTGGATCAGTGGCTAAAGTAGGTTTAGTAGGATGTTCAAACCCTGTTTCAATCATCTCCCAGACTTCATCACCCAGGGTTCCTTGAATGAAAGCAGGCATTCTTACATTCCAGTATGAACAATTATTTCCATCAAAGAGTGGTGGTCTGGATAGGTTACCTAACTTCTCAAATTTTTCTTCCATATTCAAAAAAATTTCAGAAAGAAGTTTCGAAAATAATTTCTCAAGTTTCAGGCTCACAAAATGTGTTCATACTCTGATACCTATTGAAGAAATTCTTTAGGGTTAAAAGCTTGTTTACAAGGTTAATAACAAAATGTTATAAATTGTGTAAACTCCGAATAAACTTTTTGGGCAAAACTCTTTTCGAAAAACACAAGATGTGTTGTAAAATCTTTCTGAATGTATGGATTAAATTTGATTGTTGTTTACCTTCTTTTTAAATTTTAATAAACACCTAATAAAGTTACCATGCAGTCCCAATCACAATAATAGTTAAGAAAATTCAAAGAAATAGACACATGAATTTTTAACGTTTTAAAACCCTTAATCAAGGGAAACATCCACGGTTCCCTCTATGGCACAAAATAAAAATCCACTAGAATAAAGACTCAAGTTACAACACTTAAGCAAACCACAAAGATCCTAATCTAAGTTCAGAATGTACCTACTTGGGATTCTCCACTCCAAAGGTAATCTGAATTGGATTGATCTTTTCTTGTTGCCTCTTTGCTTTTTCCTTGATCTCATTCTCTTTGAATTCTGATTCCAGCAACCCTTTCAAAATCTAAGATTCTCAGACAGAACCACAGTGTCTAAGTGTTTGTGTGAGATAATGTTTATGATGTGCTACTATATGAAAACATGCTACTCACCCTCTCAAAATTATACTAACATTCCAAACAAATTACAATAGTTCTAAAATTACAGGTTATTTTTTAACGTGATTTTTCAAGTCAAGAATTCATGATCTTTTATTTATCCAGAGATCTCAAGGATACCTTGCTCAAAAGACGGTTCAAGGTCTTAAACAATTTTTGTATTTTGAAAATATTTTTAAAATTCTAAACCTCCAATTGAGATCTAAACTAGACTAGAAGTCTACTTAGTTAAAACAGATTTAGACTTAACATGCAGAGATTGATTCAATATATTTTGACATAAAACGTCTTTTCTCAGATCTAGGGTTATACTTTTAAAACTTTAACAAAGCTCTTTGTATTCTTTTTATTTTTGTACACACGTATTCATAAAACATGAAATATAAGCCAGAAACACAAACAACACGCTAGATCTGAAAATATTTTAAAAATTAAAAGTTTCTATTTCAAAACTTGTTAAAACAAAATAGATCTATAAAACCATATCTAAAGAGAGAATAATGAAAACAAATCATGTGATGTTATCTTATAGAAAAACTTAGTTTCAATAATGAAACTTAAGTTTCTCTTAGAGATGAGTTTTGAGAGAATCAAGAACTTGAATAGGTTTTCAAAAAATGAAAAATAATCTCAACACCAAAAACACAGAAACCCTAAAAATGTCTAACTCTCAAGAATGGGTTTTCTCGTGTATGGAAATTTTAGGTTTTGGTGTTTGGTTTGGGAGAAACCACTTCGAGGTTTGAACTATGGAGACCTAGGGTTTCTTATTTCCTTTTTCTCACTTTTCTTTCTCTCTCTTCTCCCTTCTCTCTCTTCTCTCTCTACTCTCTCTTTTCTCTCAGATTTTATGAAATGGTAAAAGTCTCAAAATGCTGAGGCTTGGGTCCTTTTTATACTAAACGAAGAAGGATTTAGAACCTTGAACTCAATCCAGTGGCTAGGATTGAATCTTGACCTATTGACTTAAATCCAACGGTTCATCACAAGCAGTGGGTTATACGTTCGTTGATTGGTTCAAACTGGGATCACAAAGATTGACTCTCAATGTATGCAGATCGTTGATGATGTTGATCCAATGGCTGAAAAGGTATACGCATTTTGTGTCTTACAAAAAACACAATCTAAGCCGTCAGGAATGCAACACGTGTATGAACCAGATGCAAGGCAAAACACATGTTTGAAAGTAATTACAAAGCACACCTTGAATTCTCTTGCGCTTTTGAATTCTACCCAAGCAAACAATCAACAATGAAAATGATTTTCTGAAATCCAATTTTTACTCACAACACTTTTATAAAACCATGTTTTAATTCATTCAAAAATTATTTTAAAATTGTATAAAATGTTTTGAATTAAACTAAAAGGATTCGAAAAGTCTTAAAGTATTGTAAAACCATAAATGCAAATACGAGATATGAATAATGCAGAGTGTGTGTCCTATTTGTGGTTTTAATGTAGAAATTACTTCCCTTTATGTTGATGTTGAGAATTTTGTTGGGTAGGATTTCTTCATTGAACTTATACCTTTGAGGAGATGGAGTTCTCATAAAATCTAAACTATTTTGTCTAGATATCCAAACTAGTTGGAACTCCTATATATGTAGACTCAAGTGAGTCAATATATAGTGTTTTCTCATAATGCACGGTATTTTAAATCCTCTACAGTAACAATACAGTGCAACACTGCCCACATGAAGTAGTCTTCCCTTGGTATCCACTGATCAGCCTTCTTCTTCAGGAGTAGATCCTCATCTCCACAAATCAGCAATAGCGATAAACTCTACAAGGGTTCATGGACATAAAAGTGTTCTTCTTGATTTGATAAAGTGAACTCTAAATATCCAAGGGGTTTGGATGATATTTAGAAGAGTTTGGTCACAAATGGAACTCTAAAAGGATGTTGAAAAGATGGAAAAATAGTTTTTTTAGTCTCTGACCCCGCGTCTCTTTTTATAAGGAAGTTGTTATAAAAGGATAAACATAAGAGATTTGGATCAGATTTAATTAAAAAATTAATTTCTGCACGCTCGTTTGAACGACTTGGCACCTTTTTTGAACATCATATTTATTTTCATTCGAACCAGTTTCCAAGGACATTAAATGACGAAAAATCATTTCGTTCGATCGTGGGAACCTCGTTCTAACGACCTCGGCTACCTCCTTTGAACGATAGTACAAGCACGTTCTAACGACCTAGCAAGATTTCCAAAATTTTATTTAAAAAATATTTTAAAACATTTGAAATATAAACTCTTAAAAATATATAATCCAGTGAAAAAATGAAGGCTCTACTAAAGCACCCATAACTCTTATCAATGTTGTCAAGACGAATGATTCTTCAATATTCCAAAAGTTTTCAACTTTGTCTTTAAATACATAAAAGTAATCATAAAGCTGCAACGTATGTGTACAGGAGAAGCCAAAATAAAATTACATTGAGCAATAATAAACTTGTTATTACAAATCTCCCCGTTTGTCTATTCTAGTATAAAACACAAAGCGAAGCCAAATTGACCCTTAATATTATAAAAATAAATTCCCTCCCAAATCAAGAAACAGAAATGCAATCTTGCATAACTCTTCAACTGAAAAGTCTTCATCTTGTTCGGTCAATAAAATCATTATCAAGGCGAAATGACATACACACATAAGACAAACAAAATACTATAACTCATAAATAAAACTCCCCCTTAATTTTTTTCTCCAATTTTTTCTCCATAATAGAGAAAGGATTAGATTCTAAACATAAATAATAAGCATCACATGAATAATCAAGATATCATCACAACGATAATTGATTAAGGCTTGAAAAGTGGCGCAGTGTCAGTACGCCATTTGTTGTTTTCGTTTCACCGCCTCAATACAAAAACCTAAACTAGAAAGCTTGATAAAAATAAGATAAAAACTGTATAAGGAAAGATGTATTCAAATACAAAAAAAACACTTATATAGTAAGTGGTAAAAGAAATAAAGATAAAAGAAAAGAAAATGATTTATCCTAAAAATCAATAAGGAGCTCCCTGGGAAAATGGTCATAACATGTTCATTAAGAACCCGATTAACGAACCGTTGGAAGCCAAGCGAAGCCGACTCAAAGGACTACTGAAAAAACTGCTTACTAGATTAATAACAAAATGTTATAAGTTGATTAACTCCAAATAAAGTTTTTGGACAAAAATCTTTTCGAACAATAACACAAGATGTGTTTCTAAATATGTAGTCTGGATTTGGTAGTTGATTACTTTAGGTTTTAGAAGTAAAAAACCATCTACTAAATCTAACATGCAGTGCCAATAACAACAGAAATTAAGAACATTCAAAGTAATGAACACAGGTATTTAACGTGGTAAAATCCTTAATCAAGGGAAACATCCACGATGCCCTCTACGGCACAAACTAAAAATCCACTAAAATAAAGAATCAAGTTACAGAATTTAAGCAAGCACATAAAGATCATAAATCTAAGCTTAGAGCTATACCTACATGAGCTACTCCACTCCAAAGGTTTTCTGACTAGAACTGATCTTTCCTGGTTGCTTCTTTGCTTTTTTCTTGATCTCCTTTTCTTTGATTTCTGATTCTAGCAACTCTTTCAACTTTCAAGTTTCTCAAACAGAACCACTGTGACTAAGTGTTCGTGTGTGAGAATGTGTTTGTGATGTGCACTAAATGCATATTTATGCAACTCACCCTCTCAAAATATTTATACAGACAATTTCTTATAAATCAAGAGGTTCTATATGACATGCAGATACTGATTCAAATTATTTTGACAAATAACTTATTTCTCAAGATCATATCTGAAAAACAACCTTGCTTTTAAAACTAGCCAAGGTACTTTGTGTTTCTATTTATTTTCGTACACATTTATTTCACAAATTGTGAAATATAAAGCAAGAAACACAAACGTTCTAGAGATCTGATATAACCTTGAAAAACAGAAGTTTCTTTTTTAAAATCTCTCGAAAGAGAGAGGATCTACAATAAAAGATCCAAAAGAGAATAAAAAATCAAGCGTGTGATTTTCTCTTTTAGAAAAACTCAAGTTTCAACAGTGAAACTCAAGATTCTCTTAGAGATATGTTCTGAGAGAAACTAAGACTTGAAGAGGTCTCCAAATGTCAAAAAACTCCAAAACTAATCTCACAGAAACCCTAAATGGATCTAACACTAAAGGTTTAGGT
Source organism: Sambucus nigra (assembly GCA_949130495.1). NCBI lineage: Eukaryota > Viridiplantae > Streptophyta > Magnoliopsida > Dipsacales > Adoxaceae > Sambucus > Sambucus nigra. The sequence goes on along the minus strand of OX422215.1, from coordinate 602,841,618 downwards.
TTTCTGGTGTATGAAACTATGAAAGTTTTAGTGTTTGGATAAGGGGAAAACACTCAGAGGTTGAGCTACGAAGATTAGGGTTTCTTCTCTCTCTCTTTTCTTCCCTTCTCTCTTCTCCCCTCTCTCTCTTCTCTCTACTCTCTCTTTTTTTTTCTCTGTTGGGATGAAGGCCAAAAATCTCAAATGGATGAGACTACATGGGTTTATATAGCATCTAAGCAAGAATCTCGAACGTCTAAGGCAATCCTATGGCTGAGATTAACTTTGACTGGTTGACTGCCAATCTAACGGTTCAATATAAGCGGTGGGAATAACTAACGCTGATTGGTTAACACAAGTTGCACATGGATTGAGTCTAAAAATATGCAGATCGTTGATAAGGTTTAACCAAGTGCAGAGATTGAATATAAAGTATGTGTCTTAGAGAAAACACAAACCAAACCGTTAAGGTGCCAACACGTGTTCGAATGATACAGGCTGTAAAATGCGTGTTAAAAAATATTCTAAATTTAGCCCCTGAATTCTCTAGCGCTTTGAGATCCTACCCAACACAACTTTTAATGAATAAAACCCTTTTGCATAATTCAACTTTTAACCCCAACACTTTTAAAAACCAAATTTTAATAATTTCAAAAATTATTTAAAATGTTTAAAAAATGTTATAAGGGAATTAAAATGATTTGAAAATATTGTTAAAGTGATAAAAACAACATATGCACATAGGAACTTAATAATATGCAGTGTAAGTGTCCTAAAGTGGTTGTAAGGTAGAATTAACTTCCATTTAGATTGATCTTGATGATTCTTGGACTGGATTTATTCATTCTTGCTTTGAACCTTTGAGAGATAGAGCAACTCATAAAAGCTAACCTACTTTGTCTCGATATCCAAACTAGTTGGGACTCCTATATAATATAGACTCAAGTAAGTCAATTATATAACTTCTGTGAAGAGTTGGGGTATGAAGATCGAATTTATAAATGACTAAAATGCCCCCAAAGTTGTGTAATGCGTTGAAAACTTCTTAAATAGAACCAATTGCACCGTTTAGCGTCCTAATACCTATAAAAACTCAAATAAACCTTGTAATACACACACACACACACACATATATATATACACACACTCAAGGTTATACAGTATATGAGCGTAAATATGAGAATTAACAAACACATTTGTATTAGAATGCATAAGGATAACAAGATTAAATATGCAATATTCGTGACTAATCACACCCCCTAACTTTGACATTGCTAGTCCCTAGTGATGAAAAAAAACAAAACCATCCCAAAAAAAGGTGATACACAGTGTATATAAGCATAAAATATATAAATGCCACTTTCGTGGGCGAACGATTGCATTTAGCATATACAATAAGTAGTTAAACTCCTAGGTTACCCTAGCAGACGAATGTTGTCTCGTTAGGATTTTCAAGGATGGAACCCCACAAACATAAAATTTCCTCAAAACTTTCCCAACCAACTAATATGCCAAACTCAACAACAACTAAATATTTCAACATATTATTAACAAAGCAAAAGAGACTTTTACCCAATAATCCAAAACTATTAATATTGAAAGAATAACTATATGGAATTAAAACCTCAAATGTAAGTGGTGTGCGTGCACATGCAAAAGCATTGATTCGGTAAAAATGTCTATAGCTCAGATAAAAATTAGAGCATGCTTCCACTCAATCGTCTCCAGTTATTACACTCAATAAATACACAGGACATACGGGCATAAAGAGTAAATGTAAATGGAAACTAGGTCGCGCACATGTCATCAATGAAGAACGATATATATAAAATAAAAACATTGCAATCTCAACAAAAGGATATCATCGTTAAAGAGGTGAAATGTATTTTCACATATTATCGCAGTTATTTAAACTTTTGAATTGCATTCACCTTAGGATCACATAAGACTTTTATAGGGTTGTAATGTAGGTTTGGGGTTAAGATTATGAAAGGAATGGAATATGTACGGAATTAAAGGTGTGTGGTGATGAAAAACTTGGGATAATGGAAAATTATGGGCAATTTCAAAATCGAAAAATGATTTCCATAACAAGCATTAGATATGAAATTGAATAATGACTAAGGTTATTGAACACTATGTAAATAAATGAAAAACTTTCTCTTTTTTTGTTTTCTTCTTTTTTTCATATCTTCTGTTGCTTTTGTTTTTTCCCTCTCTCTTTTCTTTTTCACTTCACTTTTTTCTTCACTTTTGTTTATTCGCTTTTTCTTTTCTTTTCTTTTCTTTTTCACTTCACGTTTTCACTCTCACATGCTTAATTGCAACCACGTAACATGGACATCATTCAATCCTAAGTGTCATTCCAAACAAAGGTATGGAAGGTGATATATATGGTTATAACTCCAATGTGGAGTTAGTTATGGGATTTTGGTTTATAAAATGAAGGGCTATATTTAGGCTCAAAGGGGTTGATGAGGAAAAACATATAAGGTGAGGTCAAGGTCAATATGGCTAATATAACAAAGAGAGCGTATGATCATTTCTTAAATTTTACGCAAATTTTCGAGTCAAAACAACTTTGAAAATCATGATCAAGTAACACATTTCATAATGAACTCAATTAATGAAAAATCAATGAAAGAATAGTGAGATTATCAACAAATTTAACTTTTTCAAGAATGAAATAGTAATGTATAAACACTCATAAATGAAGAAAGCACAAAGCTCGCACGGTTTTAATGTACACAAAGAAACAAAAAGATACCAAGTTACAATTGTCCTACCTAATCATTTATAAAATACACTCAAGTGCTCAGAGGTTTTCAAGGTTTAATTCGTGCATTGATTCTCAATGTCGAATAATTTGAGGACTAAAGTTTAATAACATGAAAGAAATAGAACATTCATCATTGAATTAGTAATTGGAAAGGGAAATTATCAAATTCATCAGAGGAAATTCGGGCAAGAGGCCCAATAAAGAGAAGAAATAAAGAAAATAATTTTTGAATTTTTTTTTCTAAAATTTAATTAACAAAAATAAACATGGCTCACGATCAAAAGATTGAAATTGAGATGAATAATCACATGCCCCCTAACTTGAAACGTATATTGTAGACACTATGACAAAGGCATGGATAGAAATAAATCACCCCTAATTTAAAGCGATCCCTGAGGTAGTCAATGTGAGTCCTATACAAAATAAAGAAAAACAAAAATATTTGCACAAAAATCAAGTTAAAAGTAATTATGTCACAGTCACAATAATCAAGACTGGTTGAAGTGCAAATAGTTGATAAATTAATGGTGAACATTTGATTTTATAAAAATGGATGGTCACACGCAACAAAATCCAATAAATAATCCACAACTACATTATCTTTTCCGATCTCAAAATTTCACAAAACAAATTAATATAATAAAATATTAATAGAAAGAAAGAAAGGAAAAAAATAAAAATAAAATTCCCATTACAACAATACTCAGAAATCGGGACCATCAAAGGATCCCGATGCATGTATTCGCCCCCTCACCATAGCCTCGTATGACGTCCGCCTTCCTTTCACAACCACGAATGTCGCATAAAAATACGTACCAAGTCCTTATTGATGCGACTATTCGTGGCAAGGAGATGCTCCCAATTGTGGTGACGCAGATGACTCACCATTCACAACGAAATCTCTGAAAACCCAAGAAAGGCACACGCTTGGTCGAATCGTACTTTGCATCCATTTAAATCTATAAACCCATAATTAGGCATGACAAAAAAAAATTTGTATAGTGCAATTAAAGTTAGTTATTGAACGAATTAAAATGGTTGGTGCAAGTGCGTTAAACTGAGTGAAAGCATACCCCATTGTGATAAAATGTGTCAAGGTGCGGCAACGAGTGAAAAAATGCACTTGCGTGAAACCGAGTGAAAACATAACACATTGTGATAAAGTGTATTCTAAATATCTCAAAAAAATTGGTTTAGGCATTTTACCAAACGTTCGGTGTTCACAATGTGGTATAAGGGTGTGTGAGCGCCATTTGAACCAACAAAAGTTGCATTCATGAACAAACACAAGAATCCAATAACAATTTGCGTTCATGAATGGATATAAATCAACAATCAAGCATTAAAAAAATGTTGGAACAATAAAATTGGAGAACACCCAACAAAAACTTCAAGAAGTGTTAAATTGTGCATAAGACCCTTAAAATCATGACAATTAAATGATAATACACCAAAGAGACATGGAAAATAGGAAGAATTTATACCTTAGATGTGTAGAAATTAGATGAATTTGAGTGAGGTTTGCACAGGGACGGGATGGGGAAATACAGGCACGAAATAGGGGAGGAGCAGTTAGAGGACTACGAGTGAATGGAAAAAAAATAAACGATTTGGGCAAAGTAGCAGGTACCCCCGGTCGATCGCGGGTGGGAGCCCGGTCGATCGCACTTTTTCATTTCACGTTGAAGTTGAACCAGTGGGCTATGGGAAGCGTAATAGTTTACCGCGGTATAGGGATCGGTCGACCCGAGGTTTATTTTTGCCATGCACTTGGGACGAAGGTTTTGCACCATCCAACTAGTCGACTGAGGCTGGAAACCAGTCGACTGAGGCAGGAAATCTGTAGACCGTGGCTGGGGACCGGTCGACCGGGACCTTATTTTACTCTAAGAAATGCAAACCTGCTTCTTTAGCCGAGACCAGATACTCTTACAAATGGTAAACCTGTTTGGATTTTTCTTTGGTCATAACATGCAAGAAAGCAAAGACCTGCTACTTCATTATTTCGTTGAGCCAACAAAGACCTGCTTGTCTTTTTCTTTGGCCTACTCTTCTTTGTAAATTTTTTAAAAAGCAACGACCTGCTCTCTTATTTTAGTTAGCCAAGACTTGGTATGCAAGTTTTTTTAGCATACGAAGACCTTCTTGTAAGCTCCCAGTACAATACTAATTTGTTTAGCCTAGTCTTCTCTGTAATTGAAAAAAAAAAGTGGGGATTAAAAAACATTAAAGAAAAGATATAAATGAATAAATGAAAAATAATCATAAAAATTACTATAAACAAGTATATACACTGAAATAATAATATAAGGATGAAAAAAATTATATATATATGTATAAAACTATACAATAGGAAAAAAAACTAATGTGAGGATGAAATTTACAATGAGCGACACACACATACACACATGCTAAAAAATAAAAATATATGTTGAAAATTAATGAAGGAATTATAATTATGAATCCAAGTTACTGCAAGGCACGTTCTAGGAACACTGTCTAATAAGCAATATTTCTCCCCTTTCAGATGGAAACCGAGAGTACACAATGGAGTTGAAATAGAAATTTACCTTCGGGATACAATGCAGTGATGTTTCTTGTTTGATTCAAACTATGTAAGATTTGATCAAACCAAGAACACTCTAAAATGTTAACCTAATAATGCCAGAAGGTAGAGGATAGAGAGAAGATAACAGAGAAATTTTCGGTGTCCAAAACAAGGCCTAAACCTCTTTTTATAATTATTTGACCTAAGAAAGGACGAAAAAATGACAGAGATTTGACGCTCAAAAAAATTAGTGATTAGAATGAAGGAGTGTTGTCTTATGAATAAAAAAGTAGACAGATTTTCATCAAAAGACATACCCTTTCACGAATAGTCATGTCCTATACGAATGGTCACAACCACTCACGAGTAAACACCACTTTTCACGAACAGTTGTGTCCATTCTGAATAATCACAACCATTCACGGATGGACATAACCTTTCATGAACCATTGTCTACAAAATTATTAATAAATATATTTTGAAATTCCAACTATCCCCCACCATTTCAAAATACTCATAAATAAGAAATCGAAGATACAAAATTATATAGACTATAAAAAAGCTTTTGGTATTATCGTTGAAATCTAGTATATAAATAAGAAGTGTCTTTCGGACTTGAACTTCCACTTAGTGGAAATAATTCAAAGCTTTATGAAGGTGTTGTGGTGAACGTATCTTGAACCAAGGACCCTTTGAGACAAGCCAGAACCATTACACATGCCGATCTCTGTGTTGAAGAGTGTTCTATTAGCACGCACATTTACGGCCTTGTGCTTATCTTGATTTCATGAGTGTCTTAGGAGTGGTCTTAGTTCCATTTAAAGTGTCCACACTTTCATCACTCATATAGGTAAATCAACTTCAGTGATTCTACGACTCACATTTATATGATTTATTAAGAAGTAAACATCATCCTCTATCATGTAGAATACCAACACTAGGCACATAGGAATGGACTTTTACATATAAGTTCCTAGTGTTCCATAACTATTATTTAACTTATTAGTACCACATTGAACTTTGTTTACGTTTTCAAGACATAAGTTGGATTCCCATTAAACATAGTTGATTTATCTTATAGACCTTAGTCCCATGATATATATCATTTCTCTAACAAGACCTTTAGTCAGGGAATCTTATAAACTCTTGTTCATTTCAAAATAGTCAACTGTAATTACTCTTTGTTTTGAGTAATTGCCTCAAAATTTGATGTGTTAGACTAATATGTCCAGATTTTCCATTATAGGTTTTGCTAGAAACCTTATATATTTTAGCATGGTTATCACAATCAATCATAATAGCAAGATATGGATTTTTCCATAACGGAATATCAAGTAATAATCTTAAGACATTCCTCTTCTTTACTTGCATCTGCAAGGGCTATGAATTCTGATTGCATTGTTTAATCAGATACACATGTTTGTTTATTGGATCCCCAAGAAATGGCTACTCCTGCTAACAAAAATATCCAACCTATTGTGGACTTGGATTTTGATTCAAGGTTATTCCAACTGGAATCACTATATCCTTCTAATACATATGGATACCCTACATAATGTAAGTAGTAATCCATAGTCCTTTTTAGGTATCTAAGTAATCTAGAAATTACATTCCAATGTTCTTGTCGTGGATTACTTATAAACCCACATAACATTCCTACCGCATAGGTAATGTCTAGTGTAGTGCAATGCATTGCATACATGAGACTTCTAATGACACTGGCATATTTAGGTTGATCCATTATATGCCCGGGATTTTTTAATAATTTGATACTAGGATCAACATGTGTGGTTGCTGGCTTAAGTTCAAAATGATTAAATTTCTTAAGAACCTTTTCAATATAGTGAGATTGAGATAATGCTAATTGTTGATGTAAAAAATTAGATCATATTTAATTATTTAATCAAAGATAAAATAAATGAGACAAAGAAATTTTAAAGTGGTTCAGCCTTATAGGAAGGGCCTACGTCCACTGTTATGTTATTGCTGACTGTTTGAGAATTCTCGATTACAAGTTTTATCAAGAAATTCCGGTCCCCTTACAATAAGGGTAATACAATGTATTTATAGTCCTAAGGCTGTAATGTGAAAGGGTAATACATTCAATGTTGTACATGTGAAAGGGTAATACATTCAATGCCCCTTAAGTGTATACATCTGAATGATAAGCATTTAATGAACAGTCAAACTGTTGGTTATCTTGCTATTAATGCTTTGTTCGAGGTGCAGCTCGGACCGCCTAAAATGCTTGGTACTCAAGAGTTGCTCGGTACTCAAGAGTTGCTTGATATTCAAAAGTTCCTCGTAGTTCCTCGGAGAGTTCTTGTTGGTCGGAGCGTATGAGTTCCTCGGGGAAGCAGTGTTCCTCGTTTCAGTATGGTTCCTTGGAGCGTCTGAGTTGCCACATAGATTACCACGTGTCTTCATTCAATTGAGCCATGTCAGCAGACTAAATTTGGTATCAACAGAAGCCCCCAATGTTTCATAGTTCGAAATTTGAGGAGTGTGGAACATTCTTTCTCGAAATATGATGGTTTTAAATGGTCATCCTGAAATTTAAGAGTCCTTTCTTTTGTATTTATTTCTCCTTCCAAATTCGTAGAATCGATCTTTTTTGAATTTTTCTGCCCGCTTCGATTCTCGCGCCCTTTTTGTCTTTTTAGCCGTCGGTAACGTAATCGTCTCTTTTTGTAATCATTACTTTTTCCTTTTTCCAAGGCAAAGTATTTAAACGTTGCAGAAAATCCCACCGTCTTCTACTTTTTCAAATTTATCTCTTTGAGTTTTCCATTCTCTCTCTCTCTCCTGTGAGTTCATCTTTTTCATCATTTGTTGTCAACAGACTCATCTCTTTCCTGTAAGATTTTCTTCTTTCTCTTTGATTTCCTTCTTTCATCATGGTTTATCCTGTAGAGTCGATTGATAAATTTCGCTCTGATTTCTCTATTCCCCCATGGGTTATTTTGGAAGAGCTTTCTGAGCCTTCAGACTATTTTCGTTTGGCTGAGGGACATTGGTTCCCCAGTCTTTTTGTTGCTGAGTGTGGTTTTTCTTTTCCCCCAAACCCTCTATGTCTGGAATTCTGTCAATACTTTGACGTGGTTCCTGCAAGAATAGCCCCCAATACATGGAGAATAGTTAATGGTGTTTATAGATTAAATCAAATCCATGGAACTCGTATAGGAATTCCTGAGATTATGTTTTGTTATAGATGGGCTGTGGGCGATAATACTTTTTATTTAAAAACTAGGTTTTTAAATAGAGCTTTAGTGGTCAATCTCCCAGATGCCAATAGGGACTACTTTGAGCATGGGGTTGTTATGAAAAATTGGCAAAACCCTCCATTAACTGGAGATGAGGTTTACCAAGGTCCCAGATGTCCTTCCTATGGCAATGGGATAGGTTGTTTTTATTTTATTTTCAAAATTATGCTTCTTCTGTGTTTGACAAAATGTGCCACTGATATTTTAATTTTGATTTATTTGCAGTTGACAGCAAAAGAAAATCCCCAAAAGAGGTAGACGTAAATATAAGGCATTTAAAAATTATCTGGGATTTGCATCAGAGTGTTGCTGACGAGCACATTAGGTCAGCTTCATATTTGCTGCAGTACAAGGGTTACACCTCCTCTTTCACTTCTCATCCGGTGATAAGCGACGCAGAACCAATACCCGCCTCTACAAGTTCTTCGCCTGAATCACATATTCCTCTGAGTGAGAGGATGAAGAAAAGAAGACCTCCCACCCTTTTTGAGAAACTTGCCTCTGGTGCTGGAGAGGCAAAAAGAAGTAAGCTTGACGTCCAAGCAAGTCTGTTGCTCCAAGCGAGGTGATTGTCATTTCTCCGACTAAGACTACCTCATTAGTCGAGAAAGTTGATGCTCCTCTGAGGAGGCTGAAGAAAAGCTCCTCTATCAATTTGGCTGAATCCATCTCTCAGCCTCCGACTAGTGGTGTTCCCACTTTTGTTCCCCTGAGCTCTGCTATGAGCTCGGTGAAGACTTGGATCATTCTCTAGATCCAAGGTATTTAAGAAAACCTTTCTCGGGACACGGTTACCACATTGGCAGCTCGCCACATTGCTTCTGTAAGTCCTATAGTCTTAAATTTGCATTCTTTCCTTCTTGTATATGTGCACTGATTTGCTTTCGTTTTCTTTTCACAGTTGGTGAGCTGTTTTAACACAATTTTGAAGAAAGATGAAGCTATTAAAGCTTCAAGCTCCTCGTCTGGTGTAGAGGAAGCTTTGATGGGCCTGGCGCAGTCTCTGAAAGATTCTCGTCAGAAATATGCTGATGATAAGGCCACTTGGGAGAAGAGGCTTTCTTCGACCGAGCAAGAAAAAGCTCAGGTTATTGAGGTCTCCAAGGGGTTGGAGAAAAAAATAAATAATCTGGAGGAGAAGAATAAACAGCTTGAAGGGAAGCTCAAAAATGCTGGGGAGCTTGAAAATAAGCTCAAGGCTGCTGAGGAGGAGTTGGGTCAACTTCGGGAAGTAAGTCAGCAGAAGGAGGAGATTGAGAATAAATTGAAAGCTGATGATGACCTTCTTTCCGAGATGCTTTCCTCGGAGAAGACAAAGAGGAAAGTGGTTGTGAATAAATCTTTCAGCGTTGGCTGGGATAAAGGGCGGAACAAAGGCTTGGCTGCCATGATGTCGCAAGTAAAATATGGCAGCCTCAAATATTTTAGAGATGGGTGGGTCGCTGCTCTACAAGAGATGAGAGTTGAGGAAAATTCTGAGTTATTTCAGCGACACATCCCTGGCCCCCCTCCTACTCCTGAAGACGAAGAAGAGGACGAAGCTGCCTCTGAGGAGTCTTCCAAGGTGATGGGAGATCAAACTTCTCATCCCCCGACTATCCAGCCCGCTGGCGAGGAACTTCAACTACCTGCTACTTCCTCCGAGCAACCTCCAGCACTTCCCGAGATACTCTCTGCTCCATCTGAGCAACCTACCTCCTCGTCCCAGCCTCCCGAGAAAGTTTTGGGAGACAAGGAAAAGGTGTAGAGTTGTTCGGATTTCTCTCTATTTTATTTTTCTTCGTCAAATGTAACCCTGAACATGTAACTCTGAACTTTGTGAAACTTTTATTTATGCATACTGTTGTTTCTCCTCTTCATGCTCTGTTGGTGCTCTTATTGATTATTGCTTTTTCTTCCTCTACTAGTTTCTGGCCAGGATGGAATTATTTTCTGCTCATGATACAAAGCTGTTACGGTAATGCAATGAATATTTTAAAGCCGGTCATACAGACATGAGTGCAGCTCAAATCACTGACATCCTAGGTCAAGGTGCTTCGGAGCAAGCAATTGAATCCTATTAATACTTGAAGTGCCTACTCGACCATGCAGTGGCTAACAATGTAGCATACTATGATATGATTGAGGATCTCCAAGGCACTCTCGAAGACCTTCGACAACAATATAAGGAATCCACTGCCCTTTTGCACGAGGGGTACGAGAAGAAGTATTAGCAAATCATTACCGACAAGGGATATGATAAACAATTTGCTGCTTACGATGTGAGGGAGAGGACTTTGAAAGCTGAGGTCGAAGAGAACATACAGATAGCTGAGTTATTAGAGCAAGAAAATAATAACCTGTAAAGAGAGTTGTCTCAGTTGAAGTCTGCAGCTTCCACCTCAAACGCCTTGATCCCTGTGACCGACGAGGGATTCTCTTTCTTGGAGGTCGAAAACGCCAACCTACGGAATGAATTGGAGACCTTGAAGAGAGCTGCCCTTCTACATCTTCTCGTGGACGAGCAAGAGCTCCTCAGGGACGAGCAAGAGCAGATCAGATTCCTGTTGAGGAACAGAGAACTCAATCTGCCCTAGAGAACCAGGCCTTCCAACTGATGGCAAAGAACCAGGCATTGGCTGAAATGTCTAAGAAGGTCAGGAGTCTGGATGATCAGCTCTCTACGCAGAAATCTATCTTGGAGAATAAAGAACTCTTCATAAAAAATCTCCACGAGCAACTGGAAAAAGTGACATATCAATTTCACAAGCAGCCCAAAGAGTTCTGGATGGCTGGCTACAACGAGGCTCTCTACCACTTGGATGATCGTATCCAAAATGTAAATAATGAGGGCTACAAACAGGGATGGTTGAATGCCTTAGGTGTGCTACAACTGGAACAGGGTCATTACCTGTGGGATTACCATAATCTTGGGTTGCTCGACCTACTAGTGCCACCATTCAAGCTTGATATGAGTTGGATCCCTGCTCGGGCCATCCCTCGGTGTTTGATTTCCAAATACCTTGGCGATTACAATCTCCATTCCAACGTTGAGATATCTCGTCCCGAGCATCTACTAGATCGACCATCCGTGATGAATATCAGGATGCTAAAAGATTTTAACTTCATAAATTCTCCTCTTGCTTTAAATGATCCGCCTGCTGGCGAGGAACCTGTTTCAAAAGCAGAGGGGAAGTAACCAATAGAATAGGAATATTGATGTAATAAATTTATATTTCATTCCTGATGTATTTTGTTCTACATTTAATGAAATAATTTTATTTGCAAATCTTGACTGCCATTGTCTTGTAACACTTTACATCTGTGCATGTGTGTCTGTTAAAAAGATAATAATATTGTGTTATTTGTCGACCAACTTATTATCGACTAGTTTGAATTTGTGGTAATCATTTGACAAAAATGATGTTTTGTTTCTCGACCAACTTAGTAGTAATTTAAAAAGTGACAAGTATCAAAAATTTTGCTCGATCACTTTCTCGTATTCATAAAATGTTTCCGACCAATCAAGGTCGGTAAATTTTCCTTTTCGACCAACTACAGTTAGTGGATTTTTTCTTAACGAGCAACTTTGGCACTTTTTGGAATAGTTGTACCTCCCGACCAACCTTAGTTGGCATTTTTGAGAATATATTTACTTCCTGACCAACCTTAGTTGGCATTTTTAGGAATACATTTACTTCCTAACCAACATATGTTGGCATTTTTAGGAATACTTTTACTTCCCGAGGAATACATTTACTTCCTAACCAACATAAGTTGGCATTTTTAGGAATACATTTCCTAACCAACATAAGTTGGCATTTTTAGGAATAGTTTTACTTCCCGTAGGAATACATTTACTTCCTAACCAACATAAGTTGGCATTTTTAGGAATACATTTCCTAACCAACATAAGTTGGCATTTTTAGGAATAGTTTTACTTCCCGTAGGAATACATTTACTTCCTAACCAACATAAGTTAGCATTTTTAGGAATAGTTTTACTTCCCGTAGGAATACATTTACTTCCTAACCAACATAAGTTGGCATTTTTAGGAATAGTTTTACTTCCCTTAGGAATACATTTACTTCCTAACCAACATAAGTTGGCATTTTTAGGAATACATTTCCTAACCAACATAAGTTGGCATTTTTAGGAATAGTTTTACTTCCCGTAGGAATACATTTACTTCCTAACCAACATAAGTTGGCATTTTTAGGAATACATTTGTTTCCCTACCAACCTTAGTTGGCGTTTTCGAGTTTCCCGACCAACCTTAGTTGGCGTTTTCGAGAATTTGAGTAGTCCGAGTTTTGCTGAGTAGTGTGTAGCACTAGTATTCCGCAAAAAATTTCCAACAAAAGGAAAGAACTGGGCAGAACGTTGTCACTTTATTCATACTGATGAAACTGCATTACATGAGAGTTTACATTACTGATAATATTTGCGCAGGTGTTCTGCATTCCATGCATTCTTAAACTCCTCCCCTTCTAAAGTTTCTATTCTGTATGTCCCTGGTCGAACAACTTCTTTAACTCGGTAGGGTCCATGCCAGTTTGCTTTCAGTTTGTTGTGCTTTTGAATCACCTTCTTTAGCACATAGTCTCCTTCTTTAAAGTCACACTTCTTTACTCTCTTGTTGTAGAACAAAGTTGTTCGCTGCTGGTAAGCAGCATTTCTAATGGCTGCTTCTTCCCTAACCTCTTCGAGCATGTCCAAGTCTAACCTTCTCATTAAATCGCTGACAGGGGAATTAAAATTCAGTATTCTGTATGTTGGGAGACCCAGTTCGGCGGGTATAACAGCTTCACTTCCAAATGCTAGCATATATGGAGATTCCCCTATTCCTACTCGGGGAGTAGTTCGGTAAGCCCATAGTACTGATTGTAGCTCGTTGATCCAATTTTCTTTCGCATCATCCAGTCTTTTCTTCAAGCCATTCAGTAGCGTTCTGTTTGTCACTTCAGTTTGTCCATTGCTTTGAGGATGGCCTGGTGCCGAGTGGACCTTCAAGATATTTGACTGGTGAAATAGGCAGCGAACTCCTCGTTGTCAAATTGTGTCCCATGGTCTGTTATGAAAGCATGAGGAAAACCATATCGACAAATGATGTTCTTCCAAATAAATTGGTACACCTTATCGTACGTCATATCAATGAGAGGCTCAGCCTCAACCCATTTAATAAAATAATCCACAGCTACCATGAGATACTTAAATCTTCCCTTGGTCGTCGGCAGTGGCCCGACCAAATCTATTCCCCATATAGCAAATGTCCAAGGGGAAGTAATGGGTGTTAGTAATGCTTGGGGAGTTCTTCGGATGGAGGAGAAGCGCTAACACTTATCATATTTCTTAGCATAAGCTATACAATCAGCCCTCATCGTTGGCCAGTAGTATCCTTGCGTCATCACCCTTTGCAAAAGAGTCCGACCTGCTACATGGGCTCCACAGGACCCTTCATGGACCTCTTCAATCAAATCTTTCACCTCGGTGGGATGTACACATATTTACAAATCTGCTATAATTCCTCGTCTGTATAGAATACCATTAGTCAGTACATAACGAGCAGCCTTAAACTTCAATTTCTTGGCTGCAAGTTTGTCAGTTGGTAATTCTCCTTTCTCAATATATGCCCTGATGGGATCCATCCATGATGATCCTAAATCAATGGTAATAAAGTTCATCTTCAGATCTTCATCTATACTCCGACTAGCTAAAACTTTAATTGGGTTTGTTCTTCGTAGCTCGGTACGAGTAGCTGATGCTAATCGAGCTAGGGCGTCTGCTCTTGCATTCTCCATTCTTGGTATTCTGACCATCTGAATAGCAGCAAATTTCGACAGCAGTTCTTTTGCCTTTGCATGATATCTGATCATTAATTCTCCTTTGACTACATATACTCCCATCATTTGATTTATGACCAATTGCGAGTCGCTGAAGATAATAACTTGTTCTGCCCCCATGGTTTTTGCCAAACTAAGACCTGTAATCATGGCTTCATATTCAGCCTCATTATTCGAAGCTTTGAATTGAAAACATAGGGCGTATTCCATGTCGACCTCGTCTAGACTGTTCAAAACTATCCCCGTGCCACATCCTGTAGTGCAAGATGAACCATCCACGTACAGAATCCATATAGGTAACTCATCTTCAAATTTCTGATCTGACAGAGTTCCTCGGTGGAAAATTTGTTGTTTCCTTTCACCATCTCCTGATATTTCTTGTTGTTCGTCGATCACCTTTTCTTGCCCTTTTTCCAACCTAAGCTGGTCTGGGCTTGAATTTGATGATTCTGTAACATCTACTTGCCCTTTTACCAAGCTAAGTTGGTATGCGCTTGCATTTGATGATCCTGTAACATCCACAGGTTGATTAGTGAGCAACTTTTGCTCCTCAAAGGTATCAGGTTAGGTGAACTCTGCTATAAAATCTGCCACAGCTTGTCTTTTAGCGATGATCTGGGTTCATATACTATATCATATTCAGCAAGTTCTATTGCCCAGCACATCAATCTTCCTGATTTCTCTGGTTTATGAAGGGCTTGCCTCAATGGCATATCAGTATATACTACTATAGTATGAGCCTGGAAGTATGGCTTCATTCTTCTACTTGCCTCGATCAATTCTAGTGCCAATTTTTCCAGCTTTGGATATCTTATCTCTGCTCCTCGGAAGGCCTTACTTGTGTAGTAGATCGGTTTTTATACTCCATTCTCCATTCTTATCAATGTCGAACTAACTGCATTCTCGGACACTGCCAGATACAAGTATAATTTTTCTCCCATCACCGACCTGGATAACCGTGGAGATGCTCCCAAATATTTCTTCAAGTCTTGAAAAGCCTTCTCACATTCATCATTCCACTCAAAAGTCTTTCGGAGCGTCTTGAAGAATGGGAGACATCGATCAGTTGCTCGCGATACAAATCTGTTGAGTGCTGTTACTCGTCCTGTAAGAC
The DNA here is from genome assembly GCA_949130495.1 of Sambucus nigra. NCBI lineage: Eukaryota > Viridiplantae > Streptophyta > Magnoliopsida > Dipsacales > Adoxaceae > Sambucus > Sambucus nigra. Next base: position 602,826,113 of record OX422215.1, on the reverse strand, counting down.
TTTGCACCTCTTTCTTCGTCGTTGGGGATTGCAGCCCTAATAGAGCTTTGATCTTTGCAGGGTTGGCATCAATGCCTCGCTGATTGACGATGTACCCGAGAAACATGCCTTCTCGTACTCCAAATACGCACTTGGTCGGGTTCAACTTCATTTTGTATTTATCCAACTGATCAAAGGTTTGGCCTAAGTCAAGTAGATGATCGTCATCTTTCTTGCTCTTTGTCAGCATATCGTCAACATAGACTTCCATATTGCAACTGATTTGTTCTGTAAATACTTTATTCATCAGCCGCTGATATATTGCACCTGCATTTTTTAAACCAAAAGGCATAACATTATAACAATAAGTTCCCCTAGGGGTAATGAAAGAAGTACTCTCCCTGTCTTCAGGTTTCATTTTAATCTGATTGTAGCCAGAATAATCATCCATGAAGCTCAGCAGCTCGTGTCCCGAGGTAGCATCCACTAGTTGATCAATTCGGGGCAGCGAAAAGTGATCCTTTGGGCATTCTGTATTGAGGTTGGTGAAGTCTACACACATCCTCCATTTTTTGTTCTTCTTTTTCACCATCACCACATTTGCTAACCAGTCTGGATATTTAACATATTCAATAAAAAAAGCTTTCTGGAGCTTCTCGACTTCCTCCTGTATAGCTTGGTTCTTCTCGGGGCTGAACACTCTTCTTCTCTGCTTTACTGGCTTGATCTCCTTATTCACATTGAGCTCGTGACATAAAGAAATTTGGGTCTATTCCGGGCATATCCTCATGACTCCAAGCAAAAGTTTTCTTTCTGCTTCTTAGGAAAGTTATCAATTCCTGTTTTTGTGAGGCTTCCAACGATGAACCTACTTGAGTAGTTCGTTCAGGGTGCTCGTCGTCCAGAATGATGTTTTCAGTAGCTTCCACCACTTGACCCTTCACGAGTTGCGACTCATCTTTAGGATCCAATGTTTCAATTTTTGCACCTTCATCCACTTGATAGGTAGTAGTCTTTTTCCTTGATTCCTCCAGTTCTTCTTGCTCGGCAGATGAATAATAGCATTTCCGAGCTACTTTTTGATCACCTTTCATAACTCTTACTCCAAAATTTATTGGAAATTTTAGGCATTGATGTACCGTAGATGGTACAGCCTCAAACTTCTTCAATCCTACTCTTCCCATGATGATATTGTATGATGATTGAACATTCTTATCCATCACGAAAAAGCGTATTCTTTCTGTTCAACAAGCAGGCCACGTACCAATGAATATATCCAATTTGATCATCCCAAGTGGAAATACTTTCTCGCCAGCAAAACCGAGGAGGGGTCTATGATAAGTCTCCAGTTGAGATAGCTTTAGATTTAAACTGTCGAAGCATGAGTAGAACATGATGTCTGCCAAGCTACCATTGTCTACCAGTACTCTTGAAATCATTACCTCCTTCATCCTCATTTTGATCACCAATGGGTCATCATGAGGATATAGAACACCTACGAGGTCGTTCTTTGAGAAACCAATGACCAATTTCTCTTTGTTCACCTTTCTCGGGCGATCCTCCTCAGCTAGATTTATTCGTTGAATGTATGAGCAAGCTTGAGCCTCACAGAGGTAAGCTTTTCTCTCTGCAGTAAGGTCTCCTCCTCCTGCATCTCCACCTGTAATAACATTACAGTCAAATGACCCAAAGCGGATTAAAAATACCTCTCGTTCTGGTTGTCTTGGTCTCTTGGGAAGATCGGGGTCATCTTCGGGATCAACTTCATAGTTTATTTTCTTGTTCTCCTCTGCTCGACGAGGAGATCTAGACCTCTCTCTTGTTCGGTTGTTATTTCTTCTTTCATTTCCACGATCAACATACTTTGCCAGTTTTCCTCTTCTAACTAGTGTTTCAATCTCATTCTGAAGAGCTATGCAATTTTTGGTCATATGGCCATGATCTTTATAAAACTCGTAATATTTTGCTTTATTCCTCCGGTCAGGGTCTGCCTTCATTTTCTCTGGCCAATTTAATTCCTCGTTGTTCTTGATTTCTTCTAAAACATGGTTGATGTCTTTCTTCAGAGGAGTATAATTATCAAATTTCTTCAATACTTCCCAGGACGACCTCGTTTTTAAGTGTTTGTCACTACCATTGTTCTTATGCTCTTTCTTCTTAGCTTTATCACCTTCCACCTTGGTTTCTTTGGCATCGATATTCTTCTTCGCAACCATAACCTCCTCGACATTCATAATCTTGGCCACTTTTCCCATCAGGTCTGACATGGTTCTAGGCGGATCTTTGGCCAAAGTGTAGTAAACCTTGTTGGGCAGTAGTCCACTCATCAAGGCGGTCATCGCTGTCTTCTCCTCATAATTAATGACTTTGAGTTTCTCGTTATTAAAATGAGTTATATAATCTCTGGTACTCTCACCAGCTTTTTGTCTAACACTTAATAAATGCGCTACTCGTTTAACTGGCTTTGCCCCAAAGCAGAAATTCCTAATGAATAACTCGGCCAGTTGAAGAAAAGTTAAGATCTTACCCCGAGGAAGATTATTATACCACATTTGAGCAGATCCGGTAAGAGTTCCTGAGAATGCTCTGCATCTCATCTCATCTGGAACAGCATAGATGTCGGCTGCAGCTTGGTATTGTTCTATATGAAGGACAGGGTCGGTATTTCCATCATATTTGGGGGTCACAACAGGTGCTTTGAACTTTGATGGTGTTGGAAAATCTACAATGGCCTCGACAAAAGGTGTTCCTCGAACAAAAGTTCGTTGTAGAGGGTTCTTGGCTTTAGCCATTTCCCTTAATCTATCCTCCAGCCTCTGAATAGAGCCTTTCCATGCATCATTTCCTTCCTCGGGCCTGTTGGTTCGAGAAACTGATCGCGTTGATGTGGCTTCCTGGGATCTATCTTGATGAGCAGCTGGTCGCGACTGGGCAGATCCTTCCCTTAAATCTGATGGTCGTCGAAAACTCCTCGATGCGACTTTAGGAGGACTTCTACTCCTTCTAAGTCCTAATCGATCAAAAGGTGATACCCTGCTTAACCTCTCTAGCGCACTAGTCCTTTCTGGAGAGAGAGTGATACGTTGTTCAGTATCTGTGGCTCGCACTGACGAAGTTCGTCCAGGTTGATAAGAAAAATCTTCAGACTCCTCATTGTGATATGAATCGGTACGCCTAGTATGCGAAGAAGGTGCACGGGTATTTCTTTGAATACTTCGCGATTCTGAATGGGTTGGTGCACCGCCACGGAGGGTTTGTATGAGTTGTCGCATAGTTTATTGCATGACGGTCTGGCCCTGAGCCAGATTTGTCATTATTCCAGCCAGATCTGGAATATTTGGCAGAGCAGATGGATTTGGAGGGCTTTCAGCGTTTCGATTGCTAGATTCTGGAATATCATCCATTTGTGATGAATTATTTTTGATGAAAAATGATATTACCAGTCGTTTCCCACAGACGGCGCCAATCTGTTGATGTAAAAAATTAGATCATATCTAATTATTTAATCACAAATAAAATAAATGAGACAAAGAAATTTTAAAGTGGTTCAGCCTTATAGGAAGGGCCTACGTCCACTGTTATGTTATTGCTGACTGTTTGGGAATTCTCGATTATAAGTTTTATCAATAAATTCCAGTCCCCTTACAATAAGGGTAATACAATGTATTTATAGCCCTAAGGCTGTAATGTGAAAGGGTAATACATTCAATGATGTACATGTGAAAGGGTAATGCATTCAATGCCCCTTAAGTGTATACATCTGAATGATAAGCATTTAATGAACAGTCAAACTGTTGGTTATCCAGCTATTAATTCTTTATTCGAGGTGCAGCTCGGACCGCCTAAAATGCTTGGTACTCAAGAGTTGCTCGGTACTCAAGAGTTGCTCGATACTCAAAAGTTCCTCGTAGTTCCTCGGAGAGTTCTTGTTGGTCGGAGCGTATGAGTTCCTCGGGGAAGCAGTGTTCCTCGTTGTAGTATGGTTCCTCGGAGCATCTGAGTTGCCACGTAGATTGCCATGTGTCTTCATATAATTGAGCCATGTCAGCAAACTAAATTTGGTATCAACACTAATGTATTGTCTTTTCTTACTATTTTGATTCATATAATCACATCAGCTCCCCCTAAATCTTTTATATCAAAGTTTGATGACAGAATCCTCTTAGTTTCTTCCACATATTTAAATATGTCATCATCATTTACTTTAAAACCATGGGGTCTTATTATCTTATCAAACTTTTCATGCCATTGCATAGGAGCTTGTTTAAGTCCATAATGAGATTTAACTAGTTTACACACTTTCTTTTCTTGACTAGGCAAAACAAACCCTTCAGGTTGTTCCATATAAATCTCTTCTTCTAAATCACCATTTAGAAAGGCTATTTTTACATCCAATTGATGAATCACTAAATTATGAATAGAATCAAAAGATACTAATAATATAATGGAAGTTATACGTGCAACGGGTGCATATGTGTCAAAGTAATCAATTCCATATTTTTATTTATAGCCTTTAGCAACTAATCTCGCTTTAAATTTATTAATTGAACCATCCGAATTTAATTTTCTTTTAAATATCCATTTGCACCCAATTAGTTTTTCTCCAGGGGGAAGATCTGTTATAATCCAAGTTTGATTAGATAAAATTGAGTTCATTTCATCATTGATTGCTTCTTTCCAAAAGATAGCATCCCTAGATGTTATTGCTTCATGAAATGTAGTCGGTTCATCGTCCACATTAAGAACAAACTTTGTTTTGTTCTTAGTTTCATTCATATCTCCCTCTATAAGATAAATTACAAAGTCAGGTCCAAATGTCTTCTCAGTTTTTTGTCTCTTACTTCTTCTTGGTTCAAAGTCATCCATTGATTCTAAAGGTGATATTGGTTGTGATTAAGCATTAGAAGGTGAGGCATCAATAGTAGAATTATTATTTTCCAATCCTTGATTCAAAGTACTTGACTTTGTGAGATGTTCAAAAAATTGCACATCCACCGACTTAATAATTTCCTGAGTTTTAAGATTCAGAAATCTGTAAGTCATACTATTGTTAAAGTATCCAATAAAAGAACATTTGTAAGTCCAATTTCCTAACTTGGGTCTTTTAGGTTCGGGTTTTCTTACGTAAGCAAGACATACCCAAACTTTGAGACGATTAAGATTAGGCTTACGATTAAATCGTAATTTATATGGTGTAATATACTTATATGGTATAACTCTATTTAAAACATAACATGCAGATAAAACTGCTTCACCCCACATAGACAAAGGCAATCTAAAACTGATTAACATTGCATTTATCATTTCAACCAAAGTCTTATTTTTCCTTTTCGATGTTCCATTTTGTTGCGGTGAGTATGGTGTCGTAATTTGATGAATTACTCCATGAGTATTACAAATTTGAATAAATTCATTTGGATAGTATTCACCACCTCTATCGGATCGTAGGACTTTGATTTTTTGATTTTTTTTAGTTTTAACTTCTACTTTAAAAATAAGAAATTTATCGAATACTTCATCTTTACTTTTGAGTATATATATGTGTGTGTGTGTGTGTGTGTGTGTGTGGAGTAATCGTCTATAAATTTAAAAAATATTTATTTCCACCACGAGTGACATTACTCTTCATCACATATATCACTATGTATAAGATCAAGCATTTTGAATGTCCTCTCAACATATTTAAATGACTTTCTAGTTATCTTAGATTGAGCACAAATTTCATAATTATCGAAATGGTCAATTTTACAATCATAAATTAATCCTAGATTAGTCTTATTCTTTATACTTCTATAATTAACACGACCTAATCTATTATGCCATAAAGAAATAGAATCAACCATATAAATGGAACTAATATCGTTAATTGTATTAAATTTGATCATGTCTTTACAAGAGTACCCTTTACAAAAAAACTGACCATTTTTGGATAAGACAAGCTTATCCGACTCATACACAAGTTTAAAACCTCTCTTATTGAGATGGTCTCCAGACACAAGATTTTTATATGTTTTCGGTACATAAAGTACATCAATCAAAGTAAGAAATTTCCCGGATGTTAATTTTAATTCCACTGTGCCCTTTCCAATTACTTTGGTGCGGAGGTTATTCTCCATTTTTACTTACTTTCCATCGATCTCTTGATATCTTTTGAAAAGAGAATGATCTTTTCAGATATGAATGGTTGCGCCGGTATCTAATCACCACCCATTTTTATTATTCACATAATTGTCTTCGCATACCATTGCAATAAGTTCTTCGACATTGGTGGTTTCCTTTTCCACTTGTTTTCCCTTAAATGTCTTTTTTTTTAAGTCGACATTCTCAAGCAAAGTGATCCAGTTTGTCACAAAAGAAGCATTTACCTTTCTTCTTTTTATTTGCACCTTGTTTCTTGAAATTTGAATCATTCTTTACTTTGAGTTTGAAATGTTTGGTACTTTTGGATGTTTGATCCTCAACCATATTTGCCTTTGACTGATCATCACTTTGATATTCCTTCTTTTCTCGAATACGAGAATCTTCTTCAATATGAAGGTGGCGAAGAAGGGATTCAATTGTGTATGTCTTTTTGCCATGGTTAATTTTCTTCTTAAAGGTATTCCAATCGAAAGGAGGTTTATAAAAAACCACCCCCACCTGAAATTCATCTTGAAGGTTTATTCCGACAAATTTATGACCACCAACTATTTGTTTGAGTTTATGGGCTTGTGTAATGACAAATTTATCATTAGTCATTTCATAATTCATATAGTTCGAAATAAGAAACTTACAGTTACTCGCTTTGTCATTTTGATATTCAATCTCCAATGCCTTTCATAATTCCTTTACCATAGGAATCATTCATTTTTTCTTAAGAATATGTCCTCGACACATGAATTCATCTTCTTTCCTCTTCACACGTTTTTGCTTGATATCTTCAGTATCTTAGGGTGCAGGTTTAGGAATAGGTTCAAGCCGGTCATCAAGAATATATGCAAATTTAAGAGATGTAAGAAAGAATAAGATTTTCTCTTGCCAGCGGGTTAAATTTTCTCCATCAAAAAGATCCAGTCGCACCAAATCTTGACCCATAACTTGGATGTATTGTGCTACCATTACTTCCATATTTTCAGAAGTAATATTGCCTAAAACTGTTGAAAAATTTATGAAGGAATTATAATAATTATTAATCCAAGTTATTTCAAGGCACGTTCTAGGAACGTTGTCTTTTAGGAAATATTTATCACCTTCAGGATGGAAATCGCGAGTACACAATGGAGTTGAAATAGAAATTTTTCTTCAGGATATAATGTAGTGATGTTTCTTATTTGATTCAAACTATGTACGATTTGATCAAACTAAGAATACTCTAAAATGTTAACCAGATTATGCCAGAAGATAGAGGGCGGAGAGAAGAGAACAGAGCAATTTTCGATGTCCAAAACAGAGGCCTAAACTCTTTTTATAATTATTTGACTCAATAAAGGACAAAAAAATAACAAAAATTGAACACTTAAAAAAATTAGTGATTAGAATGAAGGAGTGATGTTTTATTTATAGAAAAGTAGACACCTTTTCATGAAAAGACATACCCTTTCACGAATAGTCATGTACTATACGCATGGTCACTACCACTCACGAATAAACACCACTTTTCATGAATAGTTGTGTCCATTCTGAATGATCACAACCATTCACGGATGGACATAACCTTTCATGAACCATTGTTTACAAAATTACTAATAAATATATTTTAAAATTCCAACACTATATTCCTAAAAGTGCGGATTAGTGCGTGCGAAAAAATAAATATATTTGTGAGTTAATGTTTTAGCTTTTTAACAACTGCATGTCTGGGACGCACAATCTCCTTAAATTCCAGTTCGTTAAACCTACAAAAATGTAAAAAATATGATTAGGTTCGGTGTGTGATAATTGATCAAATTAATTCGCAAGATTCCAATAAACCCTTATTTCATCAGATTCTACTTTTAAACCAAATAAATTCAGCCCTTAAACATGCATCTAAATCAACCCATCAAACATAAATAGATAAAGCATGTGACGCGAAGTTAAGGAAAAAAACCCTTTCGGGTAAAACCTTTTATTTCTAGAACTTTGAAGAATTTACAAGACCATTGACTTACATACAACCTGATAATCGCCCACAAGTGTAATGCACAGTGTCTTCGTCAAACCTCCAAAGCAACGGCTAGAAATATAGTGTGACACAAAAATACCCACAGGTGTCAGTTCCTATGTTGTCGGCTAGAACTTTCCCTTTCCAAGAGGGCAGCAATGAAGAAGAGAACGGCTTCTCCACAAGGGTTGAACAAACTCAAAGTTGTGTTCTTGGATTTCAAAAATATTCATAAAGATTTGTCAATGATATGTGAATCAAAACATGAGTTTGGGAACTCAAAAAGGTGAAGACGTGAGGAGATAGAACTCTCAAAAATGTCTTTGCAAGTCTTGCAAAACAACTCCTCCAAAGTTGGTATTTATAGGGAAACAAATGAAGAGTTCCACATTTTTTTAAACTCTGAAATTCTATCCAGCGTACAGGTACCCTGAACCAATTCGGGTCTCCTGCGAACCGCTTGGCCCCTCAAATCGGTTCGAAAAAAATCGCTGGTCAAGGGGCATAAAACACTTAGAATTTTTCCGAAGTCTTTTTCTTGGAAATCTCTCCATTTTTAAAAGGCCATAACTTGTTCACCGTAGCTCAGATTGGGGTGTCGTTTCTTCCAGTATCTTTTTTGCGACAAGCTCTTCAAATTTCTAGTTGACCGGTCCTCCAGACGATGGTTGTAAAATTACCAAATTTCCCTTGAACTTCCCTATCGTGCCTTGCTTCACTGTTTTGACTTCTCTTGCGTACCACTTGCATTACGAGCCTAAAATCATGGAATGTGAAGTCGTTGAGGCAGATGAGAGACACATGTTGGAGATAATGAATGCTTGATTCTCAGAATTTGGATTGAGGCCGTCATGTGAGATCTTGAGGTGACGTGTCAAATGTAGCGGCGTACGACATACACAAATGTAACATGTTGGACATGAGAAAAATGTCCTTACAAAAAATTATCAGAACCAAGCATGCACTAAAAAAAAGAAGTAAAACTTTGAATAATTACCCTAAACAATCAGTAAAAAGTAAAAGAAAGCTAATATGTACAACCTACGATTTTAATTACTCAATTAACTGTACAAAAGGAGTTGAAATTTTTTAGGGTAAGCCTAAACAATGATTTGACTTTGAGGGATAATTGGCGATCCCTCAATTGAGTTTGTACCTTCTTAAAGATAAAAATTGAGTTTGAACAACGAAAGGTATGTGTACAACGAAAGAAAAGAACCATCAACCATTTTAAAGTTTTGGGGGATGATCAGGGGGTTAGATTAGTCAGGAGGCAGGCATACATGGGATCCGAAAAAATCAAATTTACTCCCAAAGGATTTACAAAAACCATAGAGGGAGGGGCACACAACACAGAGGATCTCATCAAAGAGAGCAACTCAAGCAAGTATTCCTCGTCGGTTAACGGATTGAACGTTTCAAAACTTTCAACCGACTCATAGGAATGTTGTAATGGTTGAATAACGGTGAATGGAAATGGGGATGAGATGAATTCAACTTTAAGATATGACTCATCATCTCCCGATGGTTGAATTTCAAAGGAAAAAGATTCATTTCGATGAAATGTTCTTCCAAAATCGTTTGAGGTGAAACACAAGTGCTCAAATCATCTTTGTTGTTCACGAAAGAAATTATCTCATTACAAAGTGCGTCAATCTCCACATCTTAACCATTTTCATTCTCCATTATGCCTTGGGCTAAACAAAAAATGGAATATTCTAAAGTATGCCTCGTCGACTCAAAACCTCGAATTCCTCATTTGCTTCAAAACATTCGTCATCTTTCGAAGTTTTAAGAGAAAAATCATCGTTGGTTCTAAATAATAAATCCAAGTCATTCTCCCTAAAATGATTTTCCTCCCGATAAAAGTTGTCAAATTTTTCCATTTTTTGACTTTGCAATAAGGCACCAAATGAATTCGGTGGCTTTGCAACTACTCCAAATAGACTAATTTGAGAACTATTATCGTAACTTTCAAGCTAATTAGTATAACAACTTTGAAAGTCATTGTCCTAATATTTCGGAGAACTACTGTCGCAATAGTTTTCAACTTCTTTATTGTAATACGTTTGAGGCATTTTGTCAATAGAATAAGTTTCAGAAATCCCCAAATCGTTATTTGGATTTTTTAAATACTCACCGAAATTTTGCGGTTTTCATTATTCTCAACATATAAGTATTCACCAAAAGTTATAGGCTTGGAGGGACTTTGAAAATTATTCTTAGGACAAAATCACGATCCCAAATCATTACAACGACTGAAAACATTAGTGTAAGACATCCTTACCCAAAATGGTTCCTCGATGGACGTTCAACACTGTGGTGTGAAGGCGCAAATTTGATGTTTCTTGGCACTCAAATGTCCAAGTCTGCAAAACCCGTTAAACCAAAAAATACAAATAGAAAGAAAAAAACAGTAGGAAATACTAAGTCAATAAAATTCTAGAAAAAACTAGTCCCGGGCCACGGAAGCATTCTGATCGAGGGTGAAAAGTAGCTCAGTGTCAGTACGCCAGTCATTATTTTCGTTTCATCGCCTCAATACAAAAAGCTAAACTAGAAATCTTGATAAAAATATTATAAAAACTATATAAGGAAAGATATCTTCAAATACAACAAAAATCCCCTTATATAGTAAGTGGTAAAATAAATAAAGATAAAAGAAAAGAAAATGATTTATCTTAAAATCTAGAAGGAGCTCCCTGGAAAAATGGTCATTACATGTTCGTTAAGAGCCATATTAAAGAAATTTAGGAGGCCACACAAATCCGACTCGAAGGAATACAACTTCCGTGAAGAGTTCGGGCACGAAGATAGAACGTAGAAATTATTAAAATGCCCTCGAAGTTGCATAATGCGTTGAAAACTTCCCGAATAACACCAATTGCACCGTTAAGCGTTCCAATACCTATGAAAACTCAAATAAACCTTGCAATATATGTATATATATATATATATATATATATATATATATATATATCGAAACCCAAGGTTATACAGTATATGAGTGTAAATACGGAATTAACGAACACAATTATACTAGAATGCATATAGATAACAGGCGCTAATATGCAATATTCGTGACTATTCAATAATTAATAAAGAACATGTAGTGATAGTCTCAAAATTCATATGTTCTCCACTTACTATTTTAAAGTTTTTCAATATTTTTTAAAAAAATATAAAGTGTACAAATACAAAACACCATGGAGTAACACTAAAATATCCAAATTGTGAAAACGAATGAAATTGTGTGAATATTTTCTATAGGTAAATCAACATAAACATTCATAACATAGGTCCACGAAGTCATGACACTTCTAAAGAACGAACTTAAAGTCTACCTTAGGTGTAAAAAGTTGAACTCAAATGAAATTGACTCGTCGTAAGTAATATGTCATGAATTTTGATGATTCTCAAAACAATAATGCCAAACTATTTAATGTTTTTCAAGAAAGTTCGATGTGCAAACCCGTTAATCTTTAAATTTTTAACTCCCTCAAAATCTCACATATATAAGAATTCGTGTTCAAATATTTTAAAGAAATCATAATACTCATATGTAGCGAACCATTAATGAATATAAACTAAATGGCGTTGGCACTTTTATTTTTGTGTGTCGTTAATCTTTTAGGCTCTTTTTGCAAATCGTGGCTTTTAATGCAAAGAGAATTTTGCTCTTTCATAGCCACTTTCCATTGCTTAACATTTAATCATATTTTTTCAGGAAAAAAAATGGGCAATGTTTCTTACAAGCACTACTTATCTCTTTTTTCATTTGGATTGTTATTAAGCAAACTTGAGATGAGAACATCGTATTCGACACATGATAAGTAAACACAGTGTTCAAAAAGTTCATGCACGTGTGCAGTAAAGGTGACAAAGAGTCTAACATGTAGAAAGTAATCATCAATGATCAACGAAATGTCATCCACGCATTATTAAGCACACTAAACGAAATAAAGTCATGTCTCAAACACTATGAACAAGTCACATGTATGGATGGAATGTAGGGGTGATTCGAATATCTTCAATGTTCATCCATATACGATGAAAAATGAAAATACAAAAGTCTTTTTGTCGTTTCAAAAATTCTATTAAAATAAAATCTTTTTCAAACTTTTTCATAAAACCAAAAATCTTTTTGTAATTTTTCAAACTTTTTCAGAAAAACAAAACTCTTTTTGAAAGTTTTCAAAATATATCAAAAATAAAAAAATCGAAACAATGATAATATAATCTAGAAATAGGGATAAAAGAAAGGAACATGATAGATATTCTACACTAAATAAAGTACCCACACTCAATCAACGGAGAAAATACCCAAAGACTTTCTAAGATCCTCAAATCTAAGTGCATCTAAAGGTTTCATGAAAATATTGACTAACAAATGTTCGGTGCTCACAAAGCTCAAGGATACTACCTTCTCCTCAGCGATATCATATATAAAATGCTCAAGTATCCTATTGTGCTTTGTGCGAGAATGTTGGACCAAATTAAGAGATATATGGATCGCATTCGTATTATCATAAAAAATAGTCATGGTGCCTTTTGAAATCCCATAATCTTACAATAATTACTTCATCCAAAAGAGTTGCATACAACAACCGTAGGCAGCTATATACTCAGCCTCCATCATGGATAAAGATATGGAGTTTTTCTTCTTGATCAACCAAGAGACAAGAGCACTCCAAAAGTAAAAGCACCCACCCGAGGTGCTCCTACAACCATCAACATCCTCAGCCCAATCGACATCCAAATAGGTGGGAAAATGGTCATCGATATCAAAGGAATACTAAATACTGCAAGAAAGAGTTCCACTCATGTATTTGATGATACGTTTAAGTGAGAGCAAGTGAGACTCTTTCAAAGATTCCTGGTATCGCACACAGACTCCAACGCTAAAGGCAATGTCAGGATGACTAGCTATCAAGAAAAGAAGACTACCTATCATGCTCCGATAAATGGTTTGCTTTATGTCCTTACCAAAAGTTTCTTTCTAATATTAGTCAATGTACTCATAGGGGTACGTGAATGATTAGTGGGGTCTAAACTAAACTTTTTCCCTAGGTCCCTAACATATTTGGATTGAGATATGAATATCCCATCCTTTAACTGTTGCACCAAGAGACATAAGAATAATATAAGCTTACCAACCATGATCAGGTCAAACTTTCTATTCATATCCTCCTCAAAAGTGTGAGCATGGTGGGAGCATATGGATCCCAATAATTTGTTGCCCACATATACTTAGGCAATCAAGATAGTACCACTCTCCTTTCTTCTAAATAACATATTATCCACTCCCCTTCTCTTAAAGCCATGAGCCAAGAGATAGGAAGTGAGCCTCTCGTACCAAGCACGGGGTACTTGCTTCAAACCATACAAGGCTTTCTTAAGATAAAAAAAACTTATCTTGGGTGTTGTGAGTCTTCAAACCCCTTTGGTTATTCCATGTAAACTTCCTCCTATAGAATGCCATTTAGGAAGGAACTCTTACTATCCATCTGATATAACTTTAAGCACAAATGACATTCTATAGCGAGTAGTAAGCGAATGGAATCAAGCCTAGCAACATGGGCGAATATCTCATCAAAGTCTACACCCTTAATTTGTGTGTATCCTTGATCGACCAACCTAGACTTATTGTGAACTATGGTACCATTGGCATTCACCTTATTCTTGTAAAACCACTTGGTACCTATTACATTAGTCTCTCTAGGTCGGGGGACTAACTCCTAGACATCATTGTTACAAAATTGAAGCAACTCATCTTGCATAGTGGATATCCAATGTTCGTGTTTGAGTGTTACTTTCACATTCTTGGGCTCGACTAAGGAGGAGTAGCAAAGGTAGCTAGCCACATTCTCAAGTTGAGCAAGAGTCTTGACACCTAGTGTGGGATCACCAAGTAGAGCCAAAGGGTCATTACTCTTTTGATACCAAGCGGGTGGATTCCCTAAATTAAGAGTGGGGTCCATCGAGGTAGTATGACAATGGATGGGATCATCACCAAGGGATGCATCATCCTCACACTGGGGGCTAGGGTTAACAGGCATTGGTATCATGTCTAATCATGACATTTATTGACTCCATAACCTTAGATCTTGAAAGGTTAAGCACCCTATAATCCCTACTAGTCAATAAATAACCTAAATATATCCCCTCTTCGCTCCGTGAGTTGAACTTTACAAAGTGATCTCTATCTCTCAATATGTAGAAAGCACTCCCAAAGATAAAAAAAATATGATAGGTTAGGCTTCTTGACAGCAGGGGAAAACCACGGTGCCGTGTGAAAATTCATATAGATGTTTTCTGCTCCCGTCGCTATGCAATAAAAAACTAAATCGTTACTACACTCTTTAAGGGAGTACAACGGACAGTCCATGTATCAAATCAATAGGAAATGTTGCTAGATCTTTATTTATTTATTATTTCAAGAATAAAATTATAAAAGATGAAGGTTAGAACAAAAGATAAATCTAGGCATGTATTTTAATTAAGATTAACAAAAGGGGTAAAAATAATATGTTGAGAATAATAGTCCTCGCCTAGGATTAATTAGTATAAATAGTCACATGGGAAGACAAGTCTATCAAGATTAAATCTCATTTTCATAATTAATTAAATCTAGAGTTGTCACCCCCTAAATTCTCATAAAAGCTTAATTGATTTTGGCATCAATAAATATCCTCGAGATTAAACACATAGATATGACGCATACATGATATACACAGCTAAATCTCCTAGGCATAAAATCAATAACAACCTACCCATTTAAACTCATTAACATCTCCAAAGCAAAGCAACCCATTAATATAAGGTGAGTTCAATCAATCTCAATCTAAACTAGCCTAACTATAAAGCATAATAAATGGCATGAAAGTAGATGAAAGTAATAAAAAAGCAATTAAAACTAATTGACAAAGCAAGTAAACTAATTAACAAAGAAAGAAATAAGAAAAGAAAGCTTTATTAAAGGAGGGAGAATATGAATAGTGACTTACAAACCCAAATGTATGAAACCCTAGGAGAGAGAAGTTCCCACTCAAATCCTCCCTCTCTAACCTTAAAATGGAATAAAAACTAACCACCGAACAAAATACAATAAAACCAACTTATATAGTAAGTTGGTAAAAGAGAAAAGGAAAAGAAACGAAACAAAACAAGTGCCTAAATCTCCACATTTTGATAGCAGGGGAAAAATTGTTGTGCCGTGCGAAAACATTTGTCGTTGTTTTCGGCTCCCCACACTATGCAAAAAAAACTAGACTATTGCTACACACTTTAAGGGAGTATAGTGGCCAGTTCGGGTATCGAATCTACAGGGAATATTGTTAGACTTTAATTGATTTATTATTTCAAGAATAAAAGTGTAAAAAATGAAGGTTAAAAGAAAAGATAAATCTAGACATGTATTTTAACTAAGATTAACAAAAGCGGTAAAAACAATAGGTTGAGAATAATATCCCTCACCTCGGATTAATTAGTATAATTGGTCGCATGGGAAGACAAGTCTATCAAGATTAAATCTCATTTTCACAATTAATTAAATCTAGAGTTGTCACCCCCTAAATTGTCATAAAGGCTTAATTAATTTTAGAGTCAACAAATATCCTCGAGATTACACACACAAGGTCGTAAATACAGCGCATACAAGATATACACCGCTAAATCTCCTAGGCATAAAATCAAGAACAACCTAACCCATTTAAACTCATAAAATTCAGCATCAAAGCAAAGCAACTCATTAATCCAAGGTGAGTTCAATCAATCTTAACCTAAATTAGTCTAGCTATAAAGCATAATAAATGGCATGAAAGTAAATGGAAGTAATAAATAAGTAACTAAAACTAGTTAACAAACCAAGTAAACTAATTAACAAAGCAAGAAACAAGAAAAGAAAGCTTTAATTAAAGAAGGAAGAAGATGAATAGTGACTTACAAACCTAAATGACCCTAAGAGAGAGAATATCCCACTCAAATCCCCTCTATATAACCTAAAGATGGAATAAAAACTAACCCCTCACAAAATAAAATAAAACCAACTTATATAGTAAGTTGGTAAAAGAAAAAAGGGAAAGGAAAAGGAAAAGAAATGGAACAAGCACCTAAAATTTGCAGTTGTCCATCAATCGATGAAAATCAATCAATCGAACTGAAAAATGCCCACTGCCTTCCTTCGTAGGAAAATATTCAATGGCCGGTAGAGCAAGGTCTGAAGGTCGGTCGACCGAAGCTCTATTTTATGGGGAAATTGATCCATCAAAAAGGAGAAAACATCATTTACGAAAAAGTCCAAAACTTCATCATCCGGACTCGAAACAACATGTCGTTTGTAGCGAGGAGAATCTAACTCAGCGCACTACGCTTCTGTAGAGATCCACTGATCGGGACGTGAAGTATGAAAATTATAAAATACCATTAAAGTTGTGTCAGACTACAGAACTTCCTTAAAATGCTACCACTTGCTCCGTTAAGCAACCCAATACCTACAAAAGCACACATAAACCATGCAAAGCATATATATATATATATATATATCCAAAACCGAGGTTATACAGTATATGAGTATAAAATTAGGATACAACGAAGACAAAAGTGCTAGAATGCATAAGGATAACGGGTGCTAATATGAAATATTATAACGTATCACTTCTTCCCTGCTCGCAACTCATATGGATTATGTAGCATATATGGATGAAGATATACCCAATTCACCATATGGCATGCGGTGCTCACTGTCTATGTCCAAAAATGTATAGGAACATTTCTACAAAAAATCATATATCCAGCCATCTCGTGTATCGTCTGATTCTTCCTCTCAACAATCCTATTTTGTTGAGAAGTTTGAATGACTGAAAACTCGTGTTTGATTCCCGCTTCATCACAATAGCAATCCACTTTGGCTTTTTTAAATTCTGTATTGCTATCACTATGCATCTGATTAATAGTGAAATTGTGTTGGTTTTGCAAGACACGTCACTTGGTTATTAGGAACTCAACCGTAATAGACTTTTCTCTAAGAAATCCCACGATAAAGTATGTAAAAAAGTAATCGACCATCACGATAATGTATCTTTTACCACGTAATCTCTCCGAGCAAGTAAGACCCATAAGATCCATATGAATCAACCCCAAAAAAGGGGTGGTGGTAATGGTATTCAACTTCTAATGGGGACTTCGATTTTCTTTTCCTTATTGGAAAGGTTCACAAATCGAGAAAGTTAGTTTCCTAAGCGATGGTAAGCCATAAATTAGGTCTTTTTTCACAATCTCTAAAGAAGTCTAAACTTCACATGACCTAGTTTTGATGCCAAAGGTCCATAGAGGAGACTGTGGCACTGTTGAACACAAAGGAGGACTTCGGAACAATCCTATAGCAATTATCTTCAGTCCTCACTCCTTGTAGTAAAAGTTCATCAGATTTATCATATATGTTACATTCGGACCGATCAAACTTTATCGCAAAGTTTATGTCCCACAACTGTCTTATGCTAATTAAGTTTGCTTTTAACCCTTTCACGTAAAACACATTGTTTAATTTAGGAAAATTGGGTATTAGAACACATCCATGTCCTAAAATACTAGACCTACTCCCATATCCAAAAGTGACTTTCCCTTCCTTGCGATACTTAAGGTTGGTAAACATTGATATGTCACCGGTTATGTGCCTAGAGCATCCACTATCAAAATACTATTAGGATGTATTTTGAATCTTGAGAGCAACGTGAACAACACGGGCTTTGTCGTCTTGCAGGTAACCTTTTATTTTCCATTATCATTGTTGGCTCTAGTCGAAGCATTAGAAGTGTTTTAAAATGGCAAAGACATCCTTTGAAATTCTTCCATTAATCTATGTGAAGTCTTTACTAGGAACACAACTCTCTCTAATCGTATTAAAGTCGCTATAGCGATGAACGGGAGTATGTGTAATTTGAGTTCTTCCTAACTTGTAACAAATCTCTCTAAGGTGACATATCCTTTTATAAAAAGTGCAAACATAGACTTTTTTTGGTTTTACCTTAGTTCATTTTATTTGATTGAACTCTATTTTATGGTTTAGGTCGAAGCCCATAAGGATCTACCATAAATTTAATAACCAATTTCTAGTGCGGTATTAGAAGTGGATACATCATCATAACCTATTCCTTGCCTCTCAATAAAACCTAAAGCAGAACCAAGAAGCATATTTCCAACCTTGTTCGATGTATCCTCTATTTTAACCTTGACCTCTTAGTCACGTTTGAGATCTTTCTGGATTTGCGATAAAAAGGATTCAAGTTTCCCATAAGTCTCTATGGATGCTTGAAGATCTCTCATAAAACTAACCACTTTTTTAGTCAAGTCATCATTTTCCCTCTCAATTAAAATGACTCTCTCTCCGAAAGAAAGTCTCATATGGGACTCGCTCTCTCTCGACTCTTTCAACTCCTTTTCTAAAGATAAAACTCTATACATTAAACCTTAGTTTTGTTTCATCATTTACAAGAACTCAACGTAAAGAACAGCGTAAGCACATTGAAGGTCACTCTTGCTCTCACTCTCTTCGAATGACTAGACTCATTGTCGAGGTCATCATGTTTAGTAGCTTCCTCATCGACGTGAGGTGAACTAAATGAAATAACATAACTAGCCATGAACGTGGCAAAATCATGTCCATGCAGTGACTCCTCCTCAAAATCCACTTACTCAACATCGCTCTCACTAAGCATGGCATTGAAGGCAGCTTTGATTTTAACTTATCTATTTAATAGTGTCAGACACTCGTGAGATTTGTGACCCTTACCCTCGCACATAAAATCTCTCTTCATCTTTCTTAGGGTAATCATTTCTTTCTCTTTCAAAATTTTTATTACCTAAATTATATTTTTAATCTTTCTCAAAACTTTTATTTTCATTGTGAGTGCACTATCTCGAACTTGATGGATTATTTATATAATTTAGTGTCCAACACACACAATTGCAAATTTTATCATATTAACCCTATGACATGCATCTAGGTGATAAACCAGATAAAATAACCATGCAAACACGACAAGGCAGTTTTAGGAAAAATCCCCAAAGGACAAAACATTTCATTCACTTTATAATATTTACAAATCGCAACTTACAAATTTTGTAAATGAATCTACTATGATCCTATCAAGGCACAAAGCCATATCATTCCTTAAGAAATGATCCTCGCAAGAATCATAACAACTGCACTCCTCTATTTTCAGCAGTGATCCACTTGGGTTTCACAAGTCGGCCATGGAGATGCCTTCTCCACAAAGGTTGTGTATGAAAGATACAAACTATAGGGTTTAAACTTGATTCACTTAAATATATTCTAGGTATGTGATTTTTGAATCAAAAAAGTTTTTTCAAAACGAAAGGTTGAAAACTTGTTCAAAAGATATGCAAAAAAAGATCTCGCAAACGTTGTAAAGAAAATAAATACAAAATAGGTATTTATAAGACGGACACAAATTTTGAGGCGACGAGTTCGTTCAAATGAATTTTAAATCTTGTTTGAACGAGAATAGTAGGCTCGTTCTAATGAGAATAGATCTCATTCAAATGGCCAAGCAATCTCGTTTGAATGCAGTCCAAATGACCTAAAACAGTACACCCTCATTTTATGTTCGATCAAAGTAAACTTCACCAATAAGACTTCGAACGAAACTAGGATCTCGTTTGAACGAGATTCCAATCTCATTTGAATAAGATAAAATTTTAAATAAAGAAAAATGCCTTAAGTTTAAATAAAAAATCATGTTTCCAGATTTAATAAATCCAAACATCCCAAGATAAATTCAAGGAATAATTTTAAACTTAATAGCATTTTACCTTCATGATGTGGAGATGTTGGATCTTCGGACTTCGTGTCGTCTCGAATCAAACAGTAGAGGAATATGCCAAAAACTTATGCAAGCCTAAGCTATTTGAGTAATGAGAGAAAATATGCTTTTACAAATCTCCCCCCTTTTGGCTATTCTGATACAACATAAAATCCAAATCCAAATTACAAATATATCCTCTAAGATAAATACAATATCCTAATACTCTCCCAAACCCTAAAATGGATAGGTACAAGACAAAGAAGTCTTCAAAATAACGCCTTCAAATCTCCACTTGATCTTTGACTTCTCTTGGAAACTTTGTCTTCATTGAGTGTAATCCAAATATGATCTTCCAAAAGAACCTCAACATATGAAACAAAGCAAATACCCCGTGATGCATCGAGTTTGACATGTATAATAAAATGCATAAGAATAAAATCTCCCCCATGAATCAAACTCATGTAATCTCCCCCGTAATCTGGTCTTCCCCTTTTATTTTATTCGAAATACACAAGGAGTAGAAACTTAAAAAAGAAAACGTAGGGAACATCACGAAAAGAAATAATATATCCTCACAAAAAACATATGAATGAATAACATGCAATGATAATCTCAAAAGCTCCACAAACTATTTTTTTTAATTTTTAATTTTTTCAAGTATATAAAAATTTACAAATACAACACACCATGGAGAAACACAAAAATAACGGAATCATGGAAACATAATGTAAGGTGTGAACACATTCTATAGGATAATCAATGTAAACACTCATAACACATGTACATAAGGGAATGATACACCATTAACGCAAGATCTCAAAGTCTACCTTCAGTGTAAAAATGGTGAACTCAAGCGACATTGACTTAACCTAATCAACTAATCAAGATCATAAGTGATTTTCATACCAATAACACCCAAAACTATGTAATGATTTACGAGATTTTTAAGGGCGTGCAAACCCATTGATCTTCGATTTAACTCCCTAAAAATTCTCATATAGAATTTTTTCTCTCAAATTCTTTTGAAGAAATTAATGCCCATATGTAGTGAAGCGTCAATGTTATTAGAATTTAGACTGGCACTTCCCTTTCATTTTTATGTGCCTTTAATCTTTTAGGATCTTTTCTTTTTGCAAATGGTGGCTTTTCACACAAAGATAACATGTCTTTTACAGCCCAATTCCATTGCATAAAATATACCAAAATTTATCGGAGAAATGATTTTTTATTTTTTCAATCCGGGCAATGGTTCTTATATGTACTACATTTATTACCTCGTTTTTCACATTTGATTCGTTTTAAACTCATGATTGAGATAAAAATACTACAATCGACACGAGATAGGTAAGTCCAACAATCAAATAAGCTTGTGCTCGTGTGCATTAAAGGTGACAAGGAGTCAAATAGGGAGTAATTTGTCATCATATCACATCTAAATGACTCCACACATTATAAATCACAAAAATGAAATAATGTCACTTCTCAAAACACTACAAAATAGTCACATGGATATGGAATGAATTGGTGACTCAGACATCTTTAATGTTCATCCACATATGGTGTAAAAAAATACAAATCTCTTTTTGTATTTTTCAAAAATTTTATAAAAATAAATTTTTTTTGTCTTTTTAACCTTTTTCTTAAAAAGATATCGAAAATCTTTTTATATTTTTCCAAAAAATTTCAAGAAAAACAAAACTCTTTTTGGATTTTTGAAAAATTATCAAAAAGAAAAATATAAGTACAATGATAGTACAAACTAGCAACGGGCATGTAAAATATGAACATGAAATGCCTCTTATGCTAGAGACAAGTCTCAGCCTCAAGAATTAGGCCCGCAGGAGTTCTCAAAAGGATATGACATCCTAAGAAAAACGTCCATCAAATATTGTGAAGTCTTAACTAAATACTCTGCTTGCTCTCGAAAACTCTCAAAATCTCTCATGTTATGTGTGAGAGCATGTGGAGTAACATGTGTGGGAGAGCATGCAAGAACACGTGTAGTAGCATATCGTGGAAGATACTTATGAGACATTATCCCTAACTTAAAGCAAAATTTCCTAAGGTGTCATATTTTCTTGCAATTGGAAAAAACATACACGGGCTTGGGTCCACCTCTCTTAAAACGTCTAGGACAAGCCCTCCTATATGGAATCAGATGTCTAGGTGGGTTAGGTCAAGCGCAATATGGATTAAACACAAACTCGGGAACCGTCTTTATTGTAACTTGGTAAGTGGATGCACTTTCATAACCTATTCCTAGCCTCACAACATTAACCAAAGTAGGACCGAGGAAAATCTTTCCAACCTTCTTATATGTGTCCTCTAAAGTAACCTTGACCTCTCGGGCACGTTCGAGATCTCTTTTGAGTTGGGATACATGAACTTCAAGTTTCTTATGAGTCTCCAATGAAGTTGAATATCGTCTGTAAGACTCGCCACAGTGTTGGTAAAATCAGTCTTTTCTCGGCCTAAGAAGATCAACTGCTCACACAAATCAAATCACTATTTTCTCAGCCTAAGACGATCAACTTCTCACACAAAGAAACCGCCACCAACTTGAGTTGACTCGCGACACCTCACACACCCTTAAAAATTTCACCTCTCTCTCAAAATCTAACACCCTCGGAGACAACTCTTATTAATATTTTTTGTCTTCAACGTCTAGATGTACAAATCACTAAAAGCGTTTTGGATATCCCTTTATCCCTCACTTGCAATTTCATCCTCACACTCACTATCTCAAGCAAGATTCAAAACATCATTGAGGCTCTCGTGTTTATATATGTCCTCATTATCATGGGACAAATTAGAATTACTCACGTTCTAACCATGAATGCAACACACAATTCATGTGGTGATTCTCCCCCTGAATCAACCAACTCGATGTCATTATCGTTAAGAGTGAATTTATTTTCAATCTCTTTGCACTTTCTCGTTCACATAATGGCACACTCGTATAACTTGTGCCATTTACCTTCGCACTCAAAACACCTTATGTCTTCCGCTTTCTTACAATTATCCTTGAGTCATTCTTATTTTTATTTTTCTCAATAATCTTTTTATTGGAAGATTTATTTTTGAAAACTTTGAGAAACTTTTTAAAAATATTCACAAATAAGGCCAAGTCATCGAAATCAACCTCACCCTCAGATTCAGACTCACACACTTTCTCTTTCTTCTTTTTCTTAGTTTGAGTCTTTAACGCTACCCCTATATCCTTTGGATTAATGGTTTTATGGAACATATCTATCTAATAAGTCTGAAGGTCTCCTACGAGTTCTTCTAACCTAAAAGTGTCTAAAATCCATAATGATTTCAGCACGGTAACCTTAGGAATAAAATGGGCAGGGACTGACCTCAAAATCTTTTTCACAACTCTCGTTTTTGAAATTTTCTTGCCCAAATTAAAACTCGAATTAACAATGTCCAATAAATGCGCATAAAACTCATCGAATAACTCACACTCTAACATAGTGATGGTCATAAATTGGATGGTCAAATTTTGAAGCTTTAACACTTTCACAGTGTTGGTAACCTCATGAGTGATCTAGAAGGTATCACATGCTTCCTTAGACGTAGTGCATGTCATGATGTGCCGAAACTCATCAAGGGTGAAGACTCTAGAAGTAGCACTAAGTACACAAGAATTAAAATTACTCCATTTAAATTCATCGTCAACCCAGGAAGAAACAGGTTTCGGGCTAACAACAGTATCAATAGTGACCGTTAGAGGATTCCACCCTCTTTCACAAACTAACCAGACTCTCTCATTTATGGCTTTTAAAACAAAACTCATCCTAGCCTTCCAGTATGCATGTGGTCACTCGATTGTACAAACTTTCCATCAAAATCTGACTTTTAAATGATCAGCAATTTTAAAAAAATTGATATCAAGGGAGAAATTTTATAGAAAAATGATCACACAGTAGTTTTATATAAACGGCCTTGACACCAATTTAAGAGTGGGCTATCTCGATCTTAATGGAATATTTATATAATTTATTGTCCAAAACACACAATTCTAAATTTTATCTTATTAACCCTATGACATGCATCTAGGTGATAAAGTACATAAAATAAGCATGCAAACACAACAAGGCAGTTTCAGAAAAAATCTCCTCAAGACAAAACCTTTTATTACAAATCACAACTTACAAATTTATAAATGAATCTACTATGATCCACTCAAGAACCACAAAACCTCGACCTTCCTTCAGCAATGATCCTCGTAAGAGTCAAAAGAACTATAGTCCTCTATCTTCAACGGTGATCCCCTCGAGTTTCACAAGTCATACGTGGAAGTGACTTCTCTACAAAGACTATGTATGCAAAATACAAACTATAGGGTTTAAACTTTATTCACTAAGATATATTTTAGGAATGTGATATGTGAATCAAAAAGGTTTTCTCAAAATAATAGGTTGAAAAATTTTGTAAAAGATATGCAGAAACGGATCTGGAAAAGTCTTAACAAAAATAAATATGAAAAAGGTATTTATAAGACGAACACAAATTTTGAGGCGACAACTTCGTTCGAATGACTTTTGAATATCGTTTGAACGAGAATAGCAGGCTCGTTCTAATGAGAATAGACCGCGTTAAAATGACCAAGCAATTTCGTTTGAATGCAGTTCAAAACACCTAAAATAATACGCCCTCATTCTATGTTCGATCGAAGTAAACTTCAATCAAGACTCTGAACGAAATTAGGATCTTGTTTAAATAAGATACGCTCATTTTGAAAATTTTAAATAGAGAAAAATGCATCAAGTTTAAATAAAAGAATTCTATTTCCAGATTTAATAAAAACAAAAAACCAAAAATAAATTCAAGGAATAATTTTAAACTTAATAGCATTATACATTCATGATGTGGAGATATTTGAAATTTGGAGACGTTGGATCTTTGGACATCGGGTCGGCTCAAATCAAACGGTAGCGAAATATGCCAAAAACTAATGTAAACCTAAGCTATTTAAGCAATGAGAGAAAATATGCTTTTACACTTTGGAAGTAATTTCTTTTCTAAATTTGAGACTTTTCTTGCAAAAAGGGGCTAGATCATCCAAATAAAAATCATATTTGGAGTCAGACGACACTTCCTCTTTCTCTTTAAATTGAACTTTTAATGAAATTCCCTTTTCCTTAGGTTTAACAGTTTTGAGAAACATATTTATATCATAAGTTTGAAGGTATCCTACGAGTTCTTATAACCTAGGCATATCTAATATCCCCAATGAATTAATATCGTTAACCTTAGGAATAAAGGGTCAGAAATGATCTCAAAATCTTTTTAACTACACGCATCTCAAGAATTTTCTCATCTAAATTAAAACTAGACATTACGATATCAGAAAATCGTGCATAAAATTCACCAAAAGATTCAGACTCTAGCATAGTGATAGTCACAAACTGTGTGGTGAGGTTTTGAAGCTAAGAAGATTTCTTAGTGTTGGTACCCTCCTGAGTGAGTTGGACGTTATACCAAGCTTCTTTAGACGTGGTTCACGTCATAATGCGACAAAACTCGTCAGGGGTAACGGGTACCAAAATGGCACTTATGCCGCATGAGATAAAATTACTCCATTTAAAATCATCTTTTTCCCATACAGAGATAGGTTTTGAATTTATGACATTGTCATTGGTCACTGTGGGTGGTATCCACCCTCTTTCACAAACAGGACAAACTCTTTCATCTATTGATTTTAAAATAAATCTCATCC
This sequence comes from Sambucus nigra, assembly GCA_949130495.1. Lineage (NCBI taxonomy): Eukaryota > Viridiplantae > Streptophyta > Magnoliopsida > Dipsacales > Adoxaceae > Sambucus > Sambucus nigra. The sequence goes on along the minus strand of OX422215.1, from coordinate 602,800,462 downwards.
TAGCTTTCTAGTACGCCTAAATTGACCCATCAAACACAGGCACCCTATTATAAAAATTATCCATAAAATCCTAATTTTTTAACAAATCACACAAAAATTTAGTGTAACCTGCTCTGATACCGATTTGAGAAGGTGAGGATTCTATGGAATGATTCGTATATTTGTCCAACCACGTATAAATTCAATGTTACCAAATTTTATCTTTGAATTAATTTAGTGTGCATACAGAGATAGAGTCCAAATTAAATAAAGCAAAACAAGTAGGCAGATATGCGAAGAAGTAGGAAAAAATTCCCTTTCGAGTAAAACCACTATTTCAACACTATACAAGATTTGACAGACATGATACGAGTTATAAACTACTTAGCTCACTAAGTATGATGCGCAGTTCTTCAAATCTTCTACAGCAATGGCACAATGCATAATCGCCCACAAGAAGCAGTCTTCCCTCGGTATCCACCGATCAACCTTCTTCTTCAGCAGTAGAGCCTAGGTTCCACAAATCAATAGTAGATATGAACTCTATAAGGGCTCTTAAACATGAAAGTGTTCTTCTTGATTTGATAAAGTGATCTCCAAATTTCCAGGGGGTTTAGATGATATTTTGAAGAGTTTAATCCCAAATGGAACTCTAAAAGGGTGTGGAAAAGATTGCAAAAGAGTTCATTTAGTCTCTAATCATGTATCTCTTTTTATAAGGAAGTTTGTTATAAAAGGATAAACATAAGAGACTTGGATCATATTTCATTAAAAAAAAAAATTCGCGTGCCTCGTTCGAACGACTTGGTACCTCATTCGAACAGCATACCCGTTTTCGTTTGAACCAGCTTCCAAAATGACATTCTACTGAATGACAAAAATCTTTTCGTTCGATCGTGGGAACCTCGTTCTAGCTACCTCGTGTAACTCATTCGAACAACCATACAAACTCATTCTAGTGACCTAGCGAGAATTCTAAAATTTTCTTTAAAATTTTTTTTAAAACATTTTGAAATGCAAACTCTTAAAAATATAAAATCCCCGGAAATAATAAAAGCTTTACCAAAGCAACCATAACCCTTCTCAATGTTATTGAGACGAATGATTCTTCGATCTTCAAAAAGTCTTCAATACGTTAAAGAAGTCATGAAGGTGTTGTATATGTGTAACGAGATAAGCTGAAATAAAATTACATTAATCAATTATAAAACTTGCTATTATAAATTATCGTCTCTCTACAATCAATCTGGGAATGGTAAGTTTCCGACCAATCCATCCTCAATATAATGTCATAAGTGCCCATATCTAACAACAATAAGTCGATATCCTACCAATCTTTATAATAATTCATATAAAAATTTGGTGTAATGCAACTTCCCCACTTATTATGTTCTCTACATGCATAATAACCTCAAAGGCTACACCTATTATGCCCGATGTAACAACGAATCAAGAACTATCAAAGGAGTGTGAATCTACGGTATTAAAAATCACTCAGGCATAACTACCATAAACATAAAACATATCGCCTATTGCGCGCGGCTGCGCTGGAAAATCCTACTAGTAGATGCTGAACACGCGCCCCTGATGTAGCTAAGTGCGTCCTTGTAGCTAATCTTTAGGAGGAGGCAATACTGTGTACTGAGGCATGGGTGGGAGGGCCTGAAACTAAGGTGGTGCAGGAAGTTCTAGCTAACATCCCTATTGAAACTGTGTTGGGTTAGCCTGAAGCCCTTTAGGGCATTTCCTAAAAGAGTAGCCTAACTACTTATATATATCATTCCCTGCTAAAATAATTACCACGTTGGAGATCCACCTACCTCTCCTCTTGACCTTGAGGCCGGACAAACTAATTTTGTGCATGGGCCCACCGGCTCTGTCCTCTCTAGATCGGTTGGCCTTGATGATGCTGACCTGGACACCCAAACTGACCTTAGGCCAAGTGGCCCTGACCCTGTTCGCCCTATCGGCAATGGTTATCACCACTAAATATCTTACAGGGATGCTCCCCATGTACTAGTGCTCTAAGTATCTGGATAGAGCCTACCTATGCTTGATAAGACTCCCCGCCCTCTAATACCTTCAGCCCTTGTTCGGCTCCTGATCTCTCTCTCTCAAGAACTCGTGGTGATCATCACAATGTAGCAAAGCGACATTTACCATCTAGAGGTAAGTAGTAAATGCCATATCTCCAAGCAACACTTATTTAATATTCCAATTTAGAACCTCACAAACCTATCCATCTTTAAATCCTCAGATCTCTCCACCTCTAGGAAAAGTGTATAAGACGAGTAAACTCTCGCTCATACTTAGCAACGGTCCTACCCTCCTGATTGAGCCTATTGAACAATGCTCTCAGTTTCCTATGCTACAAAGATGGGAATTAATATCCTTTAAACTTGACCCAAAACTATGATAGAGTCATTTGAGACTTTTCTTCTGGGGTGGTAACAGTCTCCCACCAAATTAGGGCATCTCCCACCAACCTGAAGCTTGCCAAAATTCGTTGTTGGACATTTTTACACTCAACTAACCTCAAATGTCGCTCAATGTCATGCCTCCACTGAAGCACCACTATCGTACCAGAGGAGCCCGCATACTCTGGAGGGGTTCCCTTACCAAAGGTAGTCCTAGCACGCTCCCAAGCTGAGGTGGTCTCTCTAGGGTATGTACAGGTGCGACCACGGGTGGTTGTGGCCGCTGCTGGAGAGATGTCGTCATTGTTACAATGACATGGGCTATAATATTGGTTAAATTATTTGGTGCCATAATGGGAACCTTGCCTTATGATGCGACATGTGTTGGATGTTATGGAGGTTGAGGTGTATCGGCCTCAAACTTGGCACTCCTTGTGGATCTCCGTTGGCCCTGACATCTGCGAGGGTTCACCATCTGAAAGATAGTAATTCAAAACACATTAATAAATTCTGAAAGACTTATAGTTCAATTATTAAATATAGGTCTCTAAAGTATCAAAGAACATAAAAGTGAAAGTCGCGCACTCGTGACGCTTAGGACACTACAACATGGAATGCTCTCATACTAAATGTGACCTCATGTAATATTTAAAAATAGATTGATCAGTTATTTATTAAAAAGGTACCAACATATAAATAAATTAATACCATTCTAAGCGTGCAATAAAATAATTAACTTGAATATCCATTAAGAAAGATTTCCCAATACTCTAATACCGTCCACATGAGTCAAAATCTACATGCCAACTCAAATGCTATATGTTATACAAAATATACATATATGAATGTATGCATGTCTCCACTATAACGAAAAACAAAAGAAATGATAGATCTAGCATGCAGGCCACTGGCACCTACGTCCTAATATAAATCGATAACAGAAAGATGAATGGCAGCAACACTATTGATCAAGGTTACGGAACGGGTAGATTCGGTCTTGAAACGTTAAATCCACAGCATTAACATCAATCACAATGACTTGCGCAATTGCCTTTAGCTTTTTAACATCTTTTAGAATTTTCCCACATTGCAATCCTAATACCATGCCCATCTAAGATCCTAAATCACAGGTAACCTTATGGTTAAGTTTTATTCTACACATGTGAAAATAAAAAATTGAAAATCCAGATAACATTACACTAATTAAGGCAAGTGTTATGAAGAAATTAAGATAATCTTGGAGTATATGGGTTAAATAATTAAATTAAGGAACAAAGGCCTAGCTCTAATGCCTTTGGGGATCACTCGCGCAACTAAGTATAGTCTTAGGTGATCCATAACCTAATAACTCATCAATGCAAGGAATAAATCACTAGGTCTACCGATAAATCATATAACTTACCATACCCAAGGTTATATAAAAGAAATCTCCTCGTAATCCATCTCTAACACAGGTTGCTAGATGTGTGACCCAGGGGTAAAAATTGACAAAGGTATCTTATCTACTCACCGCAGTAATATAGCACTCTGAGTCGTACATGCCCCTTTTAAATGGAATTCCCCCTTAGTATATTTGCCACAAGTACTCAAACATGATATGCATCACAAAAAGAACAAAACTATTTATAACTATATTAACCACAAAATTCGAATACCAAACTACGTTCATCCACTTTAATTTCATTTATAACTATCTTACCTGCGGAATTCCAGTACCAAACTACATTCATCCGCTTTAATTTCATTTATAAGGGATTAAGGAATCCATTCATTATGTTATACATAAGTCATCCCAAAAGAAGATAATATGCACCAATTCAAGTGAGGAGTCGTCTTGAAATAATTCCAAATTACAATTAATAAATAAAAAAATAGGAATTGTCAAATATCTTAAGGTCACGTGCTTCAGTGATTGAAGTTTTCCCCCTTACGGGATTTATCTTCTCCAGCACCACAAAATCCAATACAATCCTCCATTTAAGATAAGAAAACATCCATATATGATCCAGATATACAATGTATTGACATACAAAACATAATTGGCACCTAATTATATCATCAAAATCTTAATAAAAGTTCACGAACCCAATTAAAACCAATTTTCTCTCTCACGAACCCTAACATTCCAATTCTCAAGCATTTAATTTCAATTCTCTACATATCTTACAATAAATTCGAAGACTTTGAATGTATTGTAATAAAAAATCACAGGCTAATCAAAACACAATAATTATTAAGAATATTCAACCAAAATGTTGTTAAATCAATCCTAATTACTTCATATTGTGTTAATTACGAAATTACTTAATTTAAATCATCTAATTTAGATTTCAATTACTTAGTTAGGATTTTGGTTCAAATGAATATGCATAATTTACAACAAATTTGATTACATAAGAATTCAAATTAAACTTGCCTCCAATTGTGTAAATATAGGGCTCAAATCTTCAAAATCTTTTCTCTTCCTTTTAGCCTTCTTATCTCCAAGATCTTAGATCCTTAATTTTTGGTTTGTGTTGAAAATGTGCCTCCTAATAGTTCAATACTAACTATTAAATGCTTAGTTGGGCTTGGGCCTAATTTAGGGTCTTAAATAGCTAGTCTCAAGATATCTATTCTATATAGTCTTAACCCTCATAATCTATCATCCTTATAATTAATAATAGAAAATAAAATATACCCTATCATTAGACCCATTAATTATATTTTTATTTAATCCCAATTAAAATATTAAAATATTTATTAAATTTTTTTACTCGCTCTAAATTCTAAACTTTATTTTTCAATGAATACGTAAATTTTGACATTCTTTGTCGCTTAAGCACACATAATATTCTATTTATTATATAGAAAAATATGAGGTATTACATGTTTTAATTGTTTGGTATCATTTATTGTGACGTTTTTGCACATACAATTGGCATTGTCTGTAGGAAAAGAGATTCTTATACTAAGCCAATTAGAACTAACAAACTGCCATGTCTCACCCGTAAAGTGCACTTCTACCATCTAACGACAACCACCATAATGTTCCTCCAGCTCTGAAGGAGAGGTTACAAATCCACCCCAATGGGAATCGTGATGCTATCCATACATGATATCGCCCCCGAAAGTGACCCTCTTAGCAGAGCAGTGAATAACCTATGTCTCATGGTTGGTCGATGCTTACAAACAATAGCTATATCAGTAAGAGGAGGCCTCTAGGAGGAGGAATACACACGTCTGGAAAGAATGGAGTGAGAGCTCTATGGAAATAAGCTCAATTGCCATGGCCGAAACCCTAGCACTCAGGCGAGTAAAACTCGTAGCCAAGGAAGGAGTTCACATTGTGATCAGGAGCACTTTAAGCATGAGAGCCACCCGACAAGACAAGATCGAGAAGGACATAGCAGACATGATATTCATGATCTCATAAGGAAAGAGATGGATACACATCCCATTAATCGTGGCGTTAGATCCGCTAAGAAACTGGCCAGGAGGGCCTTCATCACCTAAATAAAGTCCCCTTTTCCAAGGGCAATTGAAGAACCAGATCCTCCCAAGAAGTTTGTAACTCCTAGGTTCAGAAGCTATGATGGAAATACCAACCCCATTGACCACGTACGATAGTTCTGGCATTATATAACCTTGTGGAGAAATAATGATGATCTCCTGTACCGTATATTCCCTTTTAACGGATTAGTTAAAAGTTGATCGGGGAAGCTCCTCGCAGACTATGTACCTAAAGTTATTCAACCAACTTAATCTCAAGATGGAAGATTTAAGAGAAGCGAAAAATATGGATATACCGCTGAGAATGATGGTCTTGCCCGTCTAAAATGGGAATATCTTAAAGTTGATTGAATTCCTAGTTGTGTACATTGATTATCCTTAAAATTCTATCCTTGGAAGAGAATGGCTACACACTATGCAAGATGTCCCATCCACTTATCACTAGAAGCTCAAATGCATCACCGACTAATGAATAATGGAGATTAGGGGAAACAATGTTGTTGATCGGTAATGCTTTATCGCCGCCATTTGACCCAAATAGGAGAAGTAAAAGTAAAAATAGGTCACCTCTGAGTCGACCAAGGATAGAGACACACCAGTCAAATAGCAAATAAAGTATGGCAAACTGGGGGTAGAAGAGATACGGGTGGACCCTGCATAGAGGGTCATGGAACCATTACAATAGGTAGTATTTAATAATTCACACCTAGAAAAGAAATTCCTAATCGGAATCTCACTCACCTACCAAAAAAGAGAAGAACTTATTTCTCTACTCAAGGAAAATCAAGATGCGTTTGTGTAGCAGCCTTATGATATGTCGAGCATTGATCCACTACTTATGTGCCATTGACTTTACATGGACCCGACATACTGATCCATCAAGCAAAATTCTCATCAAATAGTCCCAAAAAAGGCAAAGGCGGTAGAAGGGGAATTAGGGAAAAACTGGAGGCAAGGACCATTAAAAAAATTTATTTCCCCAAATAGCTATCAAACCCAGTAGTAGCGAAGAAAGGTAATGGAAAGTGGAGAATGTGAATAGACTTCACTGGCCTCAACAAAGCTTATTCGAAAGACAGATTTCCTTCATCGAAGATAAATCGATGCCACGAATGGCTAAATTTTCTGGATGCATACTCAGGTTACCATCAAATTCATATAATCAATCCCGATCATGTAAGAGAAAGTTTTATAATTTCTAAATGTATATTTATTTTGACTTATCATGTTACACATACACTGCACCTACATGACCGCTTCTACATATTCAAAGACAAAGTTAAAGACTTTTGATAGATTTAAGAATCTTTCGTCTCAACACAATTCATAAGAGTTGTGGTTGTTTTGGTAAAGCCTATATTTTTCCAGTGTTTTTACATTTTTAAGAGTTTGTATTTCAAAATGTTTTTAAAATATTTTTTAAGAAAAATTTGAAAATCTCGCTAACTCGTTAGAACGAGTTTGACTTGTAGTTCGAACGAGTTACAATAGACCGTTAAAATGAGGTTCCCACAATTGAACGAGGTGATTTTTCATCAAGCACTGGAATATTATCCGATATGTCATTGGAATCCTAATTGACCAAAAAAGGATATGTCGTTCAAACGAGGTACCAAATCATTCATACAAGCGCGAGAATTTTTATTTCTCAATTAAATGTTATCCAAATCTCTTATGTTTATCCTTTTATAACAAACTTCCATATAAAAAGAGATGCAGGATTAGAGTTTTGAAGAACTCTTTTACAAGATTTTCCAAACCCTTTTAGACCTCCTTTTATGATCAAACTCTTCCAAATTTCATCCAAAACCCTTGAACAATTAGAGATCAGTAAATCAAATCAAGAAGAACACAATACTTATTCAAAGACATTGTAGAGTTCATCTCTACTGATGATTTATGGAGTCGAGGCTATACTGTTGAAAAAGAAGGCCGATCGGTGAATATAGAGGGAAGAATACTTCGTGTGGGTGGTGTTGGACTGTGCGGTTGTTGTAGAAGATTTGAAGAATTGTGAATCATACTTAGTGAGATAAGTAGTTTGTAAGTCGTATTGTGTCTATCAAATCTTGGATAGTGATGCATTAAAGTATTTTTCCAAAAGGGACTTTTTCTTCTTCTTTGCATGATTGCTTGCTTAGTTTGATGTAATTAAATTTGGACTTCATCTCTGCATACATACTAAATTTATTCAAGATAAAATTTGCTAAAATTTGAGTTTGTGTGGTTGGCCTAATATATGAATCAATCAATAGAATCCCTACTTTCTCAAATTGGTATCAGAGTCAGTTGCACTAAAATATTATATGATCCTAATTTATTTACGAATTTTTTTGGATACCAGTTTTCTCAAATTGGTATGGGATCCGGTTACACTATGTTTTTTTGTGGTCCTTCAAAATTTTGGATTTTATGGATAATTTCTATAATAGGATCTATTTTTTATGGATCAAATTATGTGTACTGGAAAGATAGGATGAGGTTTGCCTTAAAATCTATTATTGAAAGAGTCTGGCTTGTCTGTGAAAAAGGGTTGACACCACCCACAGTGACCAATAGCGATATCATAGGTCCAAAAATAGTTTGTGCATGGATAGAAGGTGATTTTAAATGGAGTAATTTCAACTCATGCAGGTTGAATGCCATCTTTGGAGCCTTTACCCCTGATGAGTTCCGACGCATCATGATGTGCACCATGTATAAGGAAGTGTGGGATATCCTCTAACTCACTCACAAGGGTACCAATGATCTGAAAGCTTCAAAACCACACCACACAGTTTGAGACTATCAGTATGCTATAGTCTGGGTCATTTACTGAGTTTTATGCACATTTGTTGGACATAGTCAATTCTAGTTTTAATTTGGGTAAGAAAGTTCCTAAGACGAGAGTAATGAAAAATATTTTGTGATCCCTACAAGCCCGTTTTATCCCTAATTTCACTGTCTTAAATTTGTCGGGAATATTAGATACTCTTGGATTAGAAGAACCCTAAGAGACCTTCAAACTTATGAAATTGTCATGTTTCCCAAAAATAATAATAAAAAGGAAATAGTGGTTGCTTTCAAAATTCAACCTAAAAAGACGAAAGAATTTTTTTCTTTTTTTGAATTTGAGATTGATTTTAAGCTTGATGATCTAACCCCTTTTAATAAAAATTAGAAAATTTCTCAAATTTAACTAAGAAAATTCTTCCAAAGAAAAGATTTATGAGAAAAATAAAAATGAGAATGAGGGTAAGAATTTTTGTGAGAAAGATGAAGTGAGATGTTATGAATGTGAGGGAAAAGAACACAAGTCCCATGAGTGTCCAACTAGACTAAAGAGACAGGGCAAGAAAGTTGCACATAAAGCCACTCTTGGAGATAGTGACGTCAAGTTCGTGGATTTTCAGGATGAATCACCACATGTACATAACTTCACTGTGTTCATGGCAAGTCACGTGAGTACTTCTCATCTTTCCCACGTAGATAAGGATATTTCTAAGCGTGAGAGCCTCGGTGATGTTTCTAATCATTCTGGGGAGAGTGAGAGTGAGGAAGAGAATTTAAGTGAAGGAGAAGGTGGACTCTAAAAATATTTTCGTGAACTTTTCACCGAGACTTTAAAATGAAAAAGCTTTATGAAGATTTGTCTCTTGGTGTGTGTGATTTAGAGAAGGAGACAAAAGTTTTTAGAAAGTGAGAGGCGTCGATGAGTCAACTCGACAAGGTGAAACTATCTTTATGTGAAAAGTTTATTATTGTAGGTAGGGAGAAGACCAATTGACCAACATCGTAGCTAGTCTCACGAGAGATCTTCAATATTCTTAGAGACTCGTGAGAAACTTGAAGCCTATGTATCCCAACTCGAGATTAATCTTGAACATGCCCGAGAGGTCAAGGTCACCTTAGAGGACACATCTAAGAAGGTTGGAAAGATTTTCCTCTATTTCGTGTCAGGTAACATTAAAAGGGAAGGAATAGGTCATGATGATGCATCCACATCCAAAGTCGCACCTGAGTCGGTTCCCAAGTTTGTGATGGATCCTTATGGCCCTCATATTAACCCACCAAGGCAACCAAACTTACCAAAAAGAGCTCATCCTATACATTTTGAGAAAGGTGGACCCAATCCCGTTTATGTTTTTTCCATTACAAGAAAAAAGGTCACCTAAAAGACTTATGTCTTAAGTTAGGGAGAGTTTCTCACACGCGTGTTCCCCGGTATGCTCCCACACGAGTTACTACACATGTTCATGCATTCACTCCCCTACATGTTAACCCATATGCTCCCACACATCACCATAGAAATTTTGAGAGTTTTTAATATCAAGTAGAGTGTTTAGTCAAGACTTCATAGTGTTTGATGGAGGAAATTCATAGGATGTCTTCTCCTTTTGAGAACTCCTCCGGGCCAAATGATTGAGGTCGAGACTTGTTTCTAGTGTAGGATGTTTCTCATGTTCATATATATATATATATATATATATATATATATATATATTGCTAGATTATAATATCATTGTATTCATATGTTTTTCTTTCTGATATATTTTGAAAAATTACAAAAGGAATTTTGGTTTTAAAGAAAAAGCTTGAAAAAGTGAAAAAGATTTTATTTTCATAAAATTTTAGAAAATGGCAAAAAAAAGTCTTGTATTTTTGTTTTTTTTACCTGTATGGATGAGTATTTAAGATAATCAGATGACTCCTACATTCCATCCATTCATGTGACTTTTCATAGTGTTTTGACACATGACTCTGTTTCACTAGTGTGCTTAATCATGTGTGGATAAGATTTCATTGATCATTGATGATTATTATTTAAATGTTGGACTTTTGTCACTTAATTCCACACGTACACAGACTTTTTGAACATTGTACGATGTGTTGAATACGATGTTCTCATCTCACTTCTGCTTAATAACAAACCAAATGTAAAAAGAGATAATTGTGCTTGTAGGAACTGTAACACCCGCCTAATTAAATCCCTGGTGATCAGTCTTAAATCAAATTAAAACAGGTTTCTCAGTTGGTTCATTCTTAGCATTACTGTCAAAAACTTTTTAATTACTAACCACCTAGGTGAAATTAGACTAATGCCAAATTTTAACTTCTATTAAACATATAGCAACATGCAGAACAATGCATAAATCAAATACCAACAATAAAAGTCTGAATATAACAACTAAGATAAACAAGTCTTGCCAAATAAACCTTCGACCAAAATCCAACAATTATCAAAACTCTCAGTAATGAAAGTACTGTGGGACAACATGTCCATACTGAAAAATAAAATCCTACACTGGATCAGAAATGATAAAAGAAGAGTCTAATCAATGTCCTTCAACGTCCATCTGTGCTGCAACTCCAAAATCCCTGGAATGAAGTCATGCTTGGCGTCCCTGTGGCTCGACACCTAAAAGGTTTTTAAAAATATTTTACATAGCAAGAATTAGTACTCAAAATGTTTTGAAAATATTTATCAAGTAATTTATTGCGATAAAGATCAGTTATTGATTACACATGTTAGGCTCACGCACACTCCCTTGAGTTTCCTCACCTCTCATCTATAGTGCACGTCTAACGTTCCATACTTAGCCTATTTAGCTACAACTACCCAAGATATTTAGACTACAGTCCTCATCGGATCTTATCCACACGTCTAAGTTCCCGTACCGCCCATACAGTACTAAGTTTCATTAACACCTCTCATTTTGTTAATAAATTTCCAGGTAACATTTCACATATGTTAGTTTCTGATTTTAAAGGTTAAGTCTGACCACTTAATCTTAAACATTAGATGTCCACTATCTAATATTATATTTTTCAAATTAAGCTTTCTCCACTTAGATTATTATTTAGATGTATTCTCGTCGTCTAATTATCTACTACTCCATCCTAGTAGATTATTCATATAGTATATATTTCACACACAATATAAACTATAAGGATAATTGTCCTAGTGTAATCATCGACTCCAATTATCCCAAATTATTTATCTTTTAAATGTATGCACATCATATCATCATCTACCATTCTACCCAAGTAGATTATTTATATAGTACATATTTCACACACAATATATACTATAAGGAGTATTGGCCCGGTCCAATCATCAACTCCAATTCTCCTATCATTTACATTGGCCCGGTCTAATCCTCGACTCCAAATGTAAATGAAATAGTAAAATATTGGCTCGGTCTAATCCTCGACTCTAATATCATATAGGCACTATAGGTGTTCACCCAACCTAAGTACAAAATTTATAGGTATACACACGACCTAAAGATTTACATTAGTACGTAGTATAATTCTCTCCAATACTCATCGTACCTTGCATTTTTTATTTCTATCTTTATCGCATTTTCTCGAGTATTCACCCAACTCTAAGATACCTAGTTAACCCTTTTTTAATTCCAGTAGTTAAGCCTAACTTACTCTACTGATATGTATCATGGATTAATGTTTACTCTCCCTCCATAACTCATGCCACGTATTTCTTGATGCGCATCCCAATCGATTTATCCTCGTTGGTCCATACTCTAAGTCTCACTTTAAAGTACTCTATCAAACTTAACAATATACCTACTGGTCTTTCCTAAGTCCCTAACTAGGCACAATATCATTCCTAAGGTTCTCCCCGATCATTAGGAATCGAATAACCATCAATGTACAAAAGAGCCTCAATTCAGCTTTAGTCGATTGATCGAAGGTTTTGGTCGATCGATCGACATTCATAGGTCGATCGATCGATCGACCAGATATCAGTCATGTCTAGTTACGGTTTTCACGAAGTTCGATCTTTCAAAACCTTATTAAACCTATGAAAATCTCTACCAACATGGCCAAACATACACTACATGTATAGAGATTATTTCCAACATAAACATATCATCAAATCCTTATGAAATTCATTCAAGAATCACCCAAATCTAAATATCATCAAAAACCCTAGATATGCATGTTCTTCATAAATTATCCTCATTAATCCAGATTAGATTTCGTAAAAACGATCATGAAAACACTGATTTATATTCCTCTATAGTTTTTCATACAATCTACATGCGATTTCCTACCCAACATGTATTTAAATCATTCCTTTTTACTAAGAATATTCATATGAGCAACTATTCAGAAAAATCCTACGCATGGGTATTATAACATCAATTTAATTTTGCAATAAACCACTTGCTATATACATAGGTGATCTGATTTCATGATGAAGATAAAGATTTGACGTGCTTCCCTTCAAATCTTCACTCCCTAGGTGCCTGGGATGCAAGAACACATTCCAATCCTTCACAAACCCTCCTTAAACACTTAAGGACGGTCTCTTTCTTTTCTCTAATGACTTCTCTAAGAATTTTGAGTTATGAAGCCTAATCCCCAATTCTAATTATCAGATATAGGACTCTAATTTTCATAGGTCCTTTAACCTCTATTTTTAGAATGACCAAATTACCCCCGTAAGTGTCAGTTTGGCCCAAAATTGATCCGTGACTCAATTGACATCCCCGGATATACTATTTTGACTAATTCACCCCTTTCGGGCTCATCCGTGACCTCTAAATTATCATTCGAGTCACTTCAAATATTTTTCTCAGTTCTCACCTCAAAAATTATCTACACGCGACTCTCGATGAGGTAACATAAATTATGCCCATATCACTCGCTATGGCATAAACATCATATCCATATTAATCAGTATCTATCTCTCAATTAATAATTAATAACTACAATTATTATTAACTCACTTAATAACCATAATTATTATTAAATCACATAAAATTACTCTACTCACGTAATTTAAATTAAAACGTATTTTCTATTTAATTAGTCAATTAATTAAATTCTAAATACGCTAGAAATTACGGGGTATTACAGGAACCATTGTCCGGATTTCTTTTTTCAAAAAATATTATTATATACTAAGGAATAGAAAGGGGCTATAAAAAAACAAAATACTCGTTGCGTGAAAAGCCACCATTTGCAAAACGAGCCCAAAAGATTAACGGCATACAAAAACAGAAGTGTCAAGGCCATTTATTTTATATTCATTGATGCTTCGCAACATATGAGAACTATGATTTCTTCAAAATTATTGAGAGTGAGTTCTTATATATGAGATATTTTGAGGAAGTTATAAAATTGAAGATCAATGGGTTTGCACACCGTACTTTCTTAAAAAACATTAAATAGTTTGGAGTTATTATTTTGAGAATCATTAAAATCCATGGTATATTGCATAAGTCGAGTCAATTTCATTTGTGTTCAACATTTTACACCTAAGGTAGACTTTGAGTTCTATTTTAGAAGTGTCTCATGACTTCGTACACCTATGTTATGAATGTTTATGTTGATTAGCCTACAGAAAATTTTCACAAATTTCATTCGATTTTCTCGATTCGAATATTTTAGTGTTATTCAATGGTGATTATTGATAAACACCCAAAAGTGTCTATTTTATACCCCCAATAGATGCATTTTAGTCACTCGTTTTAATTAAAATTGGCCTTATGTTCGTATTCTATCACTTTGCAGTCAATAAGCAGTTGCGGTACAAATAGCACTAAATCCAGTCAATTGCGATACAAAAGCGGTTAAAAGCTTGCATTGAAGAAATCAAAGGAGATCGTGAAATCAGAGTCTCATTGAGCTTGCTCAGAAGAGTTCTGATGTCCTGAACTAGTCCCGTAACCCTAACCCGAGCCTACACCGAGCCCAGACCATTCCCCGAGCCCGGTGTGTGTTGAGTTTGTGCATTTTTAGTTTTTCTTAGATTTTTATTTTGAATCATTTTATTTTTAGGATTTATTTTAGATTTATTTAAGGTTTTTAGAATTTATTGGCATATTTTTATATTTCATTTTTATTAGTATATTTTTATTTTTATTTTGATTTTTATTAGTTTTAGTTTTTAGGATTTCATTTATTTTTATTTTTATTTTTATTTTATTTTTATTTTTATTTTTATTTTTATTTTTATTTTTATTTTTATTTTTATTTTTATTTTTATTTTTATTTTTATTTTTATTTTTATTTTTATTTTTATTTTTATTTTTATTTTTATTTTTATTTTTATTTTTATTTTTATTTTTATTTTTATTTTTATTTTTATTTTTATTTTTACTTTTATTTTTATTTTTATTTTTATTTTTATTTTTATTTTTATTTTTATTTTTATTTTTATTTTTGTTTTTATTTTTATTTTTATTTTTATTTTTATTTTTATTTTTATTTTTATTTTTATTTTTATTGTTTTAGTTTAATAGAATTTTATTTTTATTTCTTTTTAATTTCAGTTTTTTAATTATTTGAGTCTTTATTTTATTTTTAGAGTAGTATTTTATTTTTAGATTTTTAGTTTTGTTATTTTTATATTTTTTTTTTAGTTGTGTTATTTTTAAGGGTCACAAACCAACACACACCATAACACACACACACACACACACACACACAAACTCCAACACAATAACTTATCTTACACACACTCACACACCCACCTATCCTCACCCTAACCCTTTTTTTCCTATACCTCACTACACCCTAAAACTACCTCCATCATCTTCTACACCCACCACAATCTCTCTCTCCTCTTTCCTCCATAGCCATCCACCAAACCTCCATCAACCCATACTTCCTTATCCAAACCCACTTCCAACCCAAGGCCAGCAAATCCAAACTCACAATACCCGGTTTCTATCTGAATCCCCAACACCTCAACTATCCCCAAACGGGTTTAACCCGATTCCCATTTCCAACCCCTTGCCACGCCGACGTCAACACCCCACATCCTCCTCCGGCGATGACCAAACCATACCAGCGTCGGCGGAACCCCAAGCCTAACCATCTGTCGCTGCAAACCCAGACCTTCCCTTACTCTTGACCCGAAACCTGAACCACTAGCAGCCCATACCCACCTTATACCCGTACTTACCGTAATACGAGTAATTTTTAGACAAGTTTTGTAGGTACTCAAGGAAATTTTTAGAGTGACTTTTGAAGACAATGACCATACGCTAAAAAGCTTCTTATCAAATGGCGTCGTTGTCGGGGAGATAAAAAAAAAGTCAGTTATCAAATGGCATCGTTGCCGTTTTCTTGACGTGGAGACAAATTGAAGACTAATAATTTTATTTTATTTAGTTGTCATTATTATTTCTTCTCCCTCCTCCTTAGACTGGTTGTATAGGATTTTTGAAGCTTTGTATTTATTTCGGTGCATTTTGACACCAAATTTATTTTGTAATAATTATTCCCAAAAAAAAGCGAAAAGGTAAACCGGACAAGGTAGAGAGAGGGCGTCCAAGGTGAGGATTTTTGAAGCCCCTCTACTTTGGGTCTGTAGAACTCCCGGGGATGACTGAGATAGGCGAGATCTCCCCCCGGTCGACTCAACTCGGTCTTCACCCCACGTGTGTAAAAATCGTAGGAGGTAAAAAAAATTATCCCTCGCGACTCTCCTGCTAGCGAGTTCATTTTTTGTGTGATTAATTGATCCTATGTGCTTTTAATTTCTGCATAGCACTTAAATTGAATGGTTTGATGAATTAATTTACCTAAGACCTGGACGCGATCTTTGAAACGAGATAGAATTTCATCATCCGACTCACTCTCTTATCCCTGGTGTGTACCCTAGCTGTCATTAATTTAAAATCAATCAACTAGCTAGCCCCGTAGGAAAACATTTTTGCAACAGGCGATCACAAAGATAAATTCCGTGATTTTCGTCGCCCACGGACTTAATTAAAATTTGACTACCCTTTCACTGATTTTGAAGATAATAATTGGCTACGTGCTCATTAGGATTTTTTCTTGACTCGTGTGTGTCCAATTCCTTTATTTTGGTAGTCGATTTTCGCTAGTTCGCCCACATCTAGAGTCCATTTTCTCTCTTTTTTTAAAAAATCCCAAAAATATTTTCCTCCTTTTTAAAAATATTTTCAAAACATCCCAAAAATATTTTCCTTTTTTTTCCCTATTTCAAAATGCCAAAAATATTTTCCTTTTCTTATTTTCAAAAATCACAAAATGATTTTTTTTCTTTCTTCTGAAAAATATTTAAAAACTCAAAAATATTTCTCTCCTCATGGCCGAAGAACGTCCTTTACAGTAATACTTTGGCCATTTCCCATTCTCTCGAAGCTTGTTTGACGATAAGCCTGAATCGACCCTTCATTCATTAATTCAGGGCTTTAACTCTCAAACGCACACCGTTGATACTCATGTGTCGTCCATGCACACATCTCATCTTCCACCGCCTCCGATGATGAGTGTCAACCCATCACATGGTTCGTCGTGCACACACTACTTTCTTATCGATCACGTATCCCATGAGTGTCCATTTCTCTCCATCTGAGTCCACCTTGGAACATGTGTATCCCTATGACACTGTTTTGGACCAACCCTCGACGTATTGTCACGACATATCTAATGTCGAGGGGTATGAGTACCCAAGCTATTCATGGACGCCTGATCATCCTTCCATGCAATATGAATCCCAATGCCATGTTGTGGATCCTTACGGTTTCCAATAGTCGTTATCACCACCTCGTGCACCTCATACCTATCAGTCCCCTTACTATGCTCCTTATTCTGTTCACACTTTTGTCTCTCACGGAGATGCTTCTCCCATGAATGACGCACTTGACCCTGATCCACACACTTTCAATGAGTATTCTCCATATCCTAGTGTCTATAGTGAGTTGTGTCCACCTTACCCACCACCGCCACCGACTACCACTTCACCACCACATTGTACATTCGCTCTCGAGAGCCTCTTACAAAAGTTTGCTCACACTCTTAATTCTCAAAATGAAGCCCTTCAATAGCTTGAACATGGGTTTACTGCATTTGAGTGTACGAACGAGTCAGATTTCACCCTAAGTCAACCATTTATTGACCCCACGTGGAGAGATGATGAGTCATCTAGTGCCACTGATATTGAGTGTGACCAACTCTATCATCCTGAGAATCTTGAAGTTGAAACCACCTCGTGGTCCGGGACCCAAGTTGACAATAGTGTTGATATATTCATTGCCTGTGAGACTGATCCCACACCGCCCTATCCCCTCGAACCCACCATTGAGGTTCTCCTTACCCCTTCCACAGAATCCCTATTTATGCCCGAGTCTACACCTTTTGATCTTTTCATGTACATTGCCGAGGAACCCATTATTTATAGGTTAGCTCCGACCGTGAGTGATTCCCAATGTCCTGAGATTGAATCCGAGATGGTGTCTACCTCTCTCGCTATGGATCCTGTCCCACCATGTTTGGCTCCCGTTGAGTCATATATTAATGTTGATTCACCTATCTCGGATTTGGATACCTCGTTGGATTTTTCCACTACAACGGATGGTGACTTTTGGGCGGAGAAGTTGACCACGCCATCTTTAGATACCACACTCCAGTATGAGTCTTCCATTCCTCCTCCCAATGAGTGTATGTCCCCTACTTTCGAGTTAGATCATCTCCCCCGCCCCTTGTCCCACCCGCCCCACCCACTATCCTTTCCACCCCACCACTTGATTTGGACCTTGCTATTCTACCTTCCCTGTTCACATCTAAGCATTTAGGTCCTCACCTATACCCACTCTAGTGCTCTGCGACCCCATTTGTGCGCTTTCATCGACCCCACCATCCACGTGAATATTTATGCTGCTCTCCCCATACGTGACTACGAGCTTGTTACTTTATGCATACCACTTCCTTGTGGTGTTGATTTTTCCCATCGACAGCTCCCTAGCATGTCACGACGTGACCATTATCACCGTCCATTTATAGAATGGTCGTGCACTTTCTCTGAGGCCCACCCCATTATTATTGCTAAACCTTTTTGCCTCCCTATCCAATTCAAGCACCATTTTTATAGTGCCCTTGTTGCCCTCACATTTATGCTCAATAAGGCCCATGAACGGTGCCTATTCACCCTTGCCCTTCGTCCTTGTACCCTCTCACCCACCCGCCCATGGTCCACCGACGCATTGCATCGAGTGATGCACTTTTCCATACAGGTGCATTGAACCTTGTAGCTTTTATCTAACAAGGGGGTGATTATCATCACCCAATTTTTCTGTCGCCCCGCGCCATTATAGTTCTTATCCTTAGGGTGAGATCCCTTCGGTCTGGCTGAAGACGTTAAACTTAGCGCTACCAGGAGTCTGCCCGTCGTTTATTGTTTGTGAGTATGAGCCTTATCCTGTTTGGGCGTGATGTTTCACATCACCTAATGATTTTCACGTGCTTTATAGACTTATACATATTTTTATATCGCCTTTGTTCTTCAAGCTCATCTATGCTCCACCATGCGATACAATTTCATAAGCGGTTCATTATGATAATATATTTCCTCCCTTGTGCTTTTTATTTTTATATATAGTTTTAAAGATCGAGGACGATGTTCTCTTTTGTTTGGGGGTGGGGAATTTATCAAAATCGTACCTCATTTGAAAAAAATTCAGAAACAAATGATTTTAAACTATTTATGCAGTTAAAAAATTAATTTTTTATGACATGAATTGTCTATCATCTTTCATTTAGAAATCTCAGAATACCTGTGTTTGACCCTAAACTTACACTTTTTATCATAAAATTAATTAATACCCCTAAAAAGTGTGTTTGCACTATGAATTTCAAGACTCAGCAAATTGCACTATCACGTTTACAATCAAAAGTTGAGGAGTAATTATATTCTCAAGAGAGCCTTAAAAGATCACTAGTGGCGACTTAAACCCGTGAGATTTGAGCTTTTCATCTTTTTGAGAGTTTTTACGTATCTCCGAGTCACAAGTTGACTCAATCTTCTTTGGATACTACATTTAGTCGTTGCATGGTCTCATTATTTTTCAAATTTGACTAAATCACTGAGAATGACATTACTATCGAGTTGTAAGAAACATGTGTCTTGTAGTTTGTCCCGAGCACTAAACCAATTTTTCCATACACTGACCATTTTTACCCTTCACTCCACCAATTATCATTCCACATTTTTCTTATCCATTTATGTCACATAAACCATCCATATATCATTCCCCATCACTACCATCATTTTTGAGAAAAAAGAGTGTTTGAAATTTTCAATGTAAATTGTCTTCATTTTCGTTATGAAAAGAAAAAATGCATCGCAGTAAAAAAAAGATGGAAAAAAAGCAGAAAAATAAAGAAAAAAAAGTAGAAAAGATGGAAAAGAAAGCATGCGATCATAAATTCAAAAAAAATGAAGACATTAGTTATTCAAAGTATCTCATACTCTTCTCAAAAACCATATCATTCGTCTCCTTCATTTCTCCTTCATACCTTACATAAACCCCATTTTCACCCTTGGTAAAGTGTTCGGGCAAACGAGAAGATTATATGGTGAATAACTCAACATTTTCGACATAATGGTTAGCATTCCTTCATGAGATCAGATTTTTTTTCACGTATCCATCCTTTTTTATAAAGTGTGAGAGACGTTTGAACTTGTTTACATTTACTCACATCCTCACACACTAGAGAGATACACTTACCCAATTCTCAAAAAGTTCGATTCAGAGAGATATATCTAGTGAGAATTGAAGTCAAAGCTTTGATTCTATAAAGGCGATCTTAGAATTACTCTAATGATACTTAAAATTGTTTTACACAACACACGCTGAATTTTAAGAAGGATTGCACTTTTGGTACTAAGTAATTTAATATCTCATTTTGATAATTGAATACGGTGTTCCTTGACATCCTTTAAGTTGGGTTGTATAGCGTTTCATCATCTACTCAGAAACTGCATTTAAATAAGTTTTGAATTTTGTGGGTATATTCACTGCAAACCCTCATGAGACACCACTCGTCTTGTAGGGCAACATATAGGTTTAAAGGCTTGTTGCACATGCTAAGTGCAATCGCCAATGCCTGCGAAAGTGGCACACTTTTAGTTACTTAATTTATGTTCTCTCTCTAATTTTGCTCGAGGACTAGCAATGTTCTATTTGGGGTGGTGTGATAAGCACTCAAAAGTGTCTATTTTATACCCCGAATAGATACATTTTAGTCACTCGTTTTAATTAAAATTGGTCTTATGTTCATATTCTATCACTTTGCAGGTCAATACGTAGTTGCGGTACAAATAATGCTAAATCCAGTCAATTGCGACACAAAAGCGGTTAAAAGCTTGCATCGAAAAAATCAAAGGAGATTATGAAGTCAGAGTCCCATTAAGCTTGCCCAGAAGAGTTTTGATGTCCTGAACCAGTTCCGTAACCCTAACCCGAGCCTACACCGAGCCCAGACCATTCCCTGAGCCCGGTGTGTGTTGAGTTTGTGCATTTTTAGTTTTTCTTAGATTTTTATTTCGAATCGTTTTATTTTTAGGATTTATTTAAGGTTTTTAGAATTTATTTACATATTTTTATTAGTGTATTTTTACTTTTATTAGTTTTAGTTTTTAGGATTTCATTTATTTTTATTTTTATTTTTATTTTTATTTTTATTTTTATTTTTATTTTTATTTTTATTTTTATTTTTATTTTTATTTTTATTTTTATTTTTATTTTTATTTTTATTTTTATTTTTATTTTTATTTTTATTTTTATTTTATTTTTATTTTTTATTTATTTATTTTTTTTTATTTCTATTTTTTTTTTTTATTTTTTTTTTTATTTTTTTAGTTTAATAGATTTTTATTTTTATTTTTATTTCTTTTTAATTTCATTTTTTTATTATTTGAGTAACTTATCTTACACACACTCACACACCCACCTATCCTCACCCTCACCCTTTTTCCCTATACATCACTAAACCCTAAGACTACCTCCATCATCTTCTACACCCACCACAATCTCTCTCACCTCTTTCCTCCATAGCCATCCACCAAACCTCCATCAACCCATACGTCCTTATCCAAACCCACTTCCAACCCAAGGCCAACAAATCCAAACCCGCAATACCCGGCTTCTATCCGAATCCTCAACACCTCAACCATCCCCAAATGGGTTTAACCCAATTCCCATTTCCAATCCCTTGCCACGCCATCGTCAACACCCCACATCCACCTCCGGCGATGAGCAAACCATACCAGCGTCGACGGAACCCCAAGCCCGGCCACCTGTCGCTGCAAGCCCAGGCCTGCCCTTACTCTTGACCCGAAACCCGAACCACTAGCAGCCCGTACCCACCTTATACCCGTACTTACCGCAATACGAATTATTTTTAGACATGTTTTGTAGGTACTCAAGGGAATTTTGAGAGTGGCTTTTGAAGACAATGACCATATGCTAAAAAGCTTCTTATCAATTATATGTCTATACCTATATGTACTTTGTATGTTTTATACTTGAAAAATTAAAAAAATTCAAAATAGTACGTTTAGAATTTTATGCCAGATAAGATTATCATTCCATGTGTATTATTGATTATCTTTGCAATCATATATTTCTTCTTTATGTGATACTTATTATTAATGTTTAGATTCTACTCCTTTGTCTATTACAGACAAAAATGGGTAGAACAAATTGAGGGGGAGTTTTATTTACCTTTTAAATCTCGTATGCGTCACGGTATTTCTTTTGTCTCGTGTGTGTAGGTCATTTCGCCTTGATGATGATTTCATGGACTGCACAAGATAAAAACTTTTTAGTTAAATACTTATACAATATTGCATTTTCACTTCTTGATTTGGGAGGGCATTGGTTGTATTAGTTTTTAGGGGTCAATTTGTTCTTCGGTTTATGTTTTTTACTAGAATAACCAAAAAGAGAGATTTGTAAGAGCAAGTTTTATAATTGTTCAATGTCTATTTATTTTAGCTTATTCTGTTACACATAAAATGCACCTACATGACTGCTTCTACGTATTCAAAGATAAAATTAAACACTTTTAATAGATTTAAGAATCATTCGTCTCAACACAATTCTGAAGAGTTGTGATTGTTTTGGTAAAGCCTTTATTTTTCCAAGTTTTTACATTTTTAAGAGTTTTCATTTTAAGATGTTTTTAAAATATTTTTAAGAAAATTTGAAATCGCGTAAACTCGTTAGAAAGAGTTTGACTTGTCATTCGAATGAGTTACACGAGATTGTTAGAATGCAGCTCCCATAATCAAACAAGACGATTTTTCTTCAAGTACTGGAATGTCGTTCAATATTTCGTCAGAATCCTGATCGAACAAAAAATGGTACGTCGTTTGAACGAGGTACCATGTCATTCGAATGAGCACACGAGTTTTATTTTTTAATTAAATCTGATCCAAAACTCTTAGATTTATCCTTTGTAACAAACTTCATTAAAAAAAAATATGCGGCATTAGACTCTTGAAGAACTCTTTTATAAGCTTTTCCAAACCCTTTTAGAGTTCCTTTTGTGATTAAACTCTTCCATTTTTCATCTTGAAAAATTATAGATCACTTTATCGTTAAGAAGAATATATTCCTTATTCAAAGACCTTGTAGAGTTCATCTTTGCTGGTATTTATGGAGCCGAGGCTCTACTACTGAAGAAGAAGGCTAATCGTCAGATACCGAGGGAAGACTGCTTCATGTGGGTGGTGCTAGACTGTGTTGTTTCTGTAGAAGACTTGAATAACTGCATGTCATATTTAATAAGCTAATTAGTTTATAATTCGTATTATGTCCATCAAATCTTGTAGAGTGTTGAATCAAAGCTTTTTCCCAAAAAGGATTTTTTCTACTTCTTTGCGTAATTACTTGCTTAGTTAGATATATTAAAATTTGGACTTCATTACTGCATGCTCACTAATTAATTCAAGATAAAATTTGCTAAAATTTGAATTTATGTGGTTGTCCTAATATACGAATCAATCCATAGAATCCCCGCTTTTTCAAATCAAGACAAGACCTCGTTCATCACCACTCTCGAGTTATACTGTCACAAAGTCATGCCATTTTGTCTCAAGAATGAAAAATCAACGTATCAACAACTGATCACCAAAATATTCATGAAACAGCCAGGTGACACCATTAAAGTCCACATGTAAGACATGATTATCAAAAGAAAGCATAAATTCGACTACTTGCGCGACTTGGCAAGGACATTTAAGGTCCTCAGATACTACAGAATGAAGCTCAATTCAACCAAGTGCTCTTTTGGAGTTAAATCTAGGAATTTCCTTGGGTACTTGGTCAGCCAAAAGGGGATTAAATCCAACCCCTACTAGATCATGGAAACCAATAATGTTCAGTCACCAAAGACGCTTTGTGATATTCAAATCTTAATAGGAATGTTGGCAACTATCAACCGTTTCATCTCCAAATCTTTCAAGAAGTGGCACCCATTCTTTTAGCTATTGAATAAAGAGATAAGATATACCTATAATGAGGAATTTTCAAAAGGCACTCGATGAAATTAGAACCTACCTGAGCCGACCGCCTCTGATCGTGATCCAAAATCCAGGGGATCCAATTTACCTGCATCTTGTGATATCTGATCATGCAGTCAACTCAGCCTTAATGTGTGAGAAGGAGGGGAACCATGCTCCTATTTACTATGTTATAATACACTGAGAAATGTTATCTTCCACTTAAGAAGTTAGACTATTATCTGGTTATTATTTCAAGAAAATTTAAGTATTGTTTGAATCACTCACTCATAATCGTCACCTCTTTCTCGCTCAAAGAAGTCCACAAAAAAGCCTACCTATTTAGACCGTTGTCCAAATACCATGTGAAACTTGGAAGGTTTGATATCCACTATCAACAAAGGACTATAAAAAAGGGATAAGTACTTTAAGACTTCATTGCCGAATTCACAAGGGAAGAAAGGCCCAACGACAAGAACTTCACCGTCCAGGGGATCGGCCAAGAGTTTGACCAACTCAAGAAGTGGACTATCTATGTAGATGGAGCCTCTAATTTAACAGGGGGATGAGTGGGAATTGTCCTCATTTCTATTAAGAATATTTGTAATACGCCGTAATTTTATTGATTTTTATTTAATGGATTAATTGAATTAAATGAGAATTCATTTGGAAATTAATCCGAAATTTAATACTAGCGAGATGTGAGTTGGTATTTGAGCATGATGTTAAAATTTAATATTACTGAGTATATATGGTAATATATGAGTATTGAATATATTAAAATTGTCGCGAGGCAGAAATACAATAATTTGGAAAATTAAGTTGGGACGCGCGTGTCAGTCGCGTTAGGAATGAAATTAATTAGATTAAAAAGAAAATTTTATTTTTTATCAACCGAATGGTCATTTTGAGTGCGCCAACATGTCCAGAAGGGTCGATATAGTCAGAAAACACTAGCCGGGAGTTTAGTTTGGGTCACGGGGCATTTTTAGGCCAAACCGGCAACGTAGAAGGGTATTTCGGTAATTTTAAAAATTTAGGAATTAAAACCCACGAATTTTAGAGTTAAATTAAATATTATTAGAGAGGCCACTAAGGCCATTACCAGCCAAAAAACAAAAGAGTGGGCTACAGAGGTTTTTGAGAGAAGTTGGAGAGAGGTTAAAGGAGGTTCCAAACCAAACCATCTCCCATCACCATCATTTTGGAAGAAATTGTGACC
Organism: Sambucus nigra; assembly: GCA_949130495.1. NCBI lineage: Eukaryota > Viridiplantae > Streptophyta > Magnoliopsida > Dipsacales > Adoxaceae > Sambucus > Sambucus nigra. The sequence continues at coordinate 602,775,081 of OX422215.1, read as the reverse complement.
ACAAAGAAGAGAGAATCACCCTATAATCACCGACAATAGATCTGAAGAACAAACCTAAGGCAAGTGATTTGATGTTATTAAGTTCAATGAATATTTCCTCCATGTTTAGTATAGAAACTGTATATGTCTTGAAAGTTTTGATGAAAAACCCAATGGGATTGTTGTGAAACTCATCACTTTGGATAGGGATTGCATGTAGAATGATTATGGACAAATTCAATACCCAAAAATGTAACGTTTGATGGTTTGAAAACGGATTAATAAGGAGTCTTTGTCGTCAATTTAATTCTAGATTCATGTTCATAGGGTTTGGGGCAAAATTTAGGGATTTATGATAATTGCATGTTAATTAGGAGGATTTGACCCCAAAAATATGTTAAGGAGCGACGTAGGAGGACTTAGAGTAGTTTAAAAACATTAAAACTTAATTGGAATAATCTTAGGATGGATTTAGAGAAGAGGAATTGAAGAAAAACGAAATTGGGAGAATTCTGGGCATTTTCTGCAATCTCGTTAGAAGACCAACCCAGGTCATTCGAATGACCTCATTTGAACGAGCTTCTAACGAGATTCCAGTAACCCTTTTAACGAGTTCATTCGAACGACACTCGTTCGAACCACCTCGTTCGAACGAGATTTCTAACGAGTTGACAGAATGACCTTGTTTGGCTAACTTTAGTTCGAACTTTTCGTAGGCTTATTTAATTAAGTGTGACCCTTCTCTTGTTGATTAGTGGGCCTAATTATGAGATTGGAGTATGTTGAGGATTGAAACTTATAATTTCACAATAGATCGGGTGACTTCTATGGGTTAGGTTTTAAGTACTCGAATTTGCAACGTGAGAAGTGTTGGTGACCTATATTGTATATTATCCGGGAGCTTGTAAATGCACCACATTTAATGACGGTATAGGAATGTAAAATTTACCTCTATTATTATTATAAGTTATCTAAGATGTGTGAATGCTTGGTATATGGACTTATATGTGTATAACATACCTACCATACTTGCTATCACGGGAGGTCGGCGTTCGATCAGGACCATCTAATCTTTGTGTGCCTACGGGGGGATTTAGATTGGTACCTTAGGGACATAGGTCAGAGAATGACTTATTGGTGAATTAATAAGTCTGCTGATCATGGGAGCGTAGGTATGTGCGTGACCCATGAGATGTGAACTATGTTCGCCTCCATTATGTGTGTTTTATGCTTATTGAAACGGTTCCTGAGAGATTTGGAATACGTGACCCTTATGTACGTGATGTACCGGGATTTGATAGCAGAGTATGTGTGCACCACAGCTTAGCCTAGGGGTGCCATTATTGTATATTTGTGATGAGATTAACATACTGATAATTGAGATGAATTGTTTATTAAAGTGTAAGTGTGAATAATTATAACATTTTTAGTACCGTTAAAGATGGAGAAATTCTTATAAATTATTATAACTGATTCTGAGTAATAACACTAAGACTTCAAGTTTATATTAAGACGTTGGAGTCGAACTTTGAATTGTAAAGAAATCTCAGGCTACGGATTGGACTAGTTAGATAGTGGAATAACTAGAACGGGTACGGGTAGATAGGTGTGCACAATTAGTTGAGAGGTGAGTAACTCATGTGAGTGCACGCACTATCATGTATTTTATATTTACTGTTTAATGATATTAAACACTTTCTATATTTTAAACTGTTTTCACAATCGGGCTCTGACCCATTTGCTTTCAAATATATTTTCTTGTAAAAACCTTTTAGGTGCCCAGCCACAAGGACACCAAGCGTAGGAGTTCCATTCCAGTGACGTGTTGTAGCTGTTGTGGAAGTTATAGGACCTCCATAGTAGACGCCTCCACTTTCTACCTTGACTCTATTTCAGGCTTATTCATCTGTAGGGCATGTCGCCCCTTTTCTTTTAGAGATACCTTATTTACTCAGTTTTAATTTAGATTTGGATTTCAGTAATTAGTAATTCAGACTTTGTATTTAGTTGTATTCAGTATTCGAATTATTTAGAGGAGTATTCCTCCAGATTTATTGTTATTCCATCGTTACTCTATTGTGACTGGGTTGTGGTTGTGGTATTAGTATTTCATAATTTATAAGTATTGTATGTTAATTAGACTTAATTAAAATTGACAACTCACTTTTTAAATATTAGGTGGCTAGAAATTGTTAAAGCGTTTTTCGACAGTGATGCTATGAACTGAACCAACTTGACATTTTGTATTAATTTGAATAAAGGAGTAGCTACCCGGTATTTAATTAGTCGGGGTGTCAGAGGTGGTATTAGAGCATCAGGTTCTAGTGTCCTTAGGATCTGTACGGCTTGTTATGTTTTCGCGTAGCGTTCTTTGATATAGAGCCCTATATTTTAGGATTGTTATATTCTATTATGTATGTTTCGCTCTTCAACTACTTTGAGATAATAACTGTAGACTTATACTACTTTTCTCTCATTTCAGATGCATCCACGACGTGCACAGCGAGTTCCCAGGGATGCTCATCCTGAGCCACAGCCTGCACCAGTTCAGGGTACCGTGAATGTCGCAGAGGTTGCCGCTATTGTGGCCCAAGTGGTAAATGCCGCTCTAGCTGTTGTGCAGCAGGCACCGCTTCAGGCATCGGTTGTAGCGCCAGTACTGGCTCATGCATTTTCGTCTGCTTGGGAACGCATTCATGATGCTTTTCAGAAAGCACACCCTACGGAGTTTGCAGGTAGCTCCGACGTCGTTATGTCCAGTCAGTGGAAGAAGGACATCCAAAGGCACTTGAGGATGTACGAGTGTACGGATGTACAAAGACAGATACTGGATACTTTTAAGCTAGTAGGGTCAGTGTTGCAGTGGTGGGAGTCCATTACCACCGCGAAGGAGAGAGATGTCCTTTCTATTCAGGAGTTCTGGGTGCGATTCGACCGCAAGTATTTTCCCTCAGCCGTTCACACCGAGATGAGGAGGAAGTTTATGAACCTCAAGCAGAAGGGGAAGACAGTGGCAAAATATGAGGCCGAGTTCACCAATCTTCTGAATATCGTTCCCGATGAGATTTCGACAGAGGAGAAAAAGATACAAAAATTCATGGATGGGTTGACTGGGAGGATCCGTCAGCACTTACTAGGAAATCTCTCGTTGGCCACTTATTCTGATGTGGTTAGCGCAGCACTGCTTCATTTCCAGGACCAACGCTTTCACTTGTCAGAGAGTAAGCGATCAGGAGAGTTCAGCCATCAGGGCAGGACAGGGGGGAAATGGTGCCAACGGAGCACAATCAGTTCAGGGTCAGCACCGGCAGGGTGATCAGGGTTCCCAACAGGGGGATTCTAAGAGATTTAGATCTAGGGGTTTCAAAAATGGTCAGGGAGGTTTTTATCATGGCCATCAGGGTCAACAGGGCTAGCAGGGCCAATAGCAGCAGTTTCAGCAGGGTCAGCCTAGCCAGGGGAGGAATGGCAACGGCCATCAGGGTCGTGGGCAGCAGGGTCAGAGAGGGGGAAATTTTCTGAGGAAATGTTTCACTTGTGGAAAGATTGGCCACAAATGCTAGGAGTGTCCTAATAAGGGCAGGGACCCACAGCAGCAGCAGCAGGGTGCTCGACATGAGCCCCAAAGACCTATGTTTCCCGTCGCCCTCCCAGCACCACCGCAGATGCCAGCCTTGCCACCCATTCCAGCAGTCCCAGTCCAGCAGGGACAACTTCAGTACGGATGAGTTTATCAGCTCCAGCAGGCCATAGTCCCACAGGATCCACCTGTTATTGATGGTATATTCTCTATTCAGGGGACTATGGGGCGTATTTTATTTGATACAGGAGCTACACACTGTTTCATTGGTACGAGATTTGCACGCATTATAGGGTTGTTAGACACTACAGAGAGTACGATTACTTACGTATATTCACCGTTGAGTAGGGGTTCTGTGATTTCTCTTATTTATAGAGGTGTCAGTATAGAGATCAGGAGGTTTAATTTGCCTGTTGATATGTTAGTATTAGATATGACGGTATACGATGCAATCGTTGGTATGGATTGGCTAGTTACGTATCGAGCCATGATTGATTGTTTCAGCAGGAGTATTATTTTTGCCATACCCGGGCAGGAGATGTTCTTAGTGGCGATTCCTCTCCCTGAGGGAGGGTCATCCACTCACTTGTATTATATAGAGGAGGAGACCTCTAAGGAAGTGGTAATACCACTCGTTTTGATTCCAGTTGTCAGTGAGTTCGCTGATGTATTTCGAGATATTTCGGGATTACCGCCTAGTAGGGAGATAGACTTTGTTATTGATTTGACGCCGGGAACTCGGCCAATTACCCGCGCACCTTACCGTATGGCTCCAGCGGAGATGAGAGAGCTAAGGGATAAGATAGAATAGATGTTGGGTCAGGGATTTATCCGTAGGAGTACTTCATCGTGGGGTGCCCCTGTGCTGTTCGTAAAGAAGAGGAATGGATCGTTGAGGTTGTGTGTAGATTACCGGGAGTTGAATAAAGTCACGATACGGAATAAGTATCCGTTGCCCCGAATCGATGACTTATTCGACCAGTTGAGAGGAGCTTCCTTCTTCTCAAAGATGGACTTGCGATCGGGATACCATCAGTTGCGTATCAGGGAACAGGATGTCTCGAAGACTGCCTTCTTGACGAGATATGGTTCCTATGAGTTTCGGGTTATGCCCTTTTGGCCTAACCAATGCCCCAGCCGCGTTTATGGACTAAATGAATAGGGTGTTCAGAGAGTTTCTAGACCAATTCGTCATCGTCTTTATTGATGGCATTCTAGTTTACTCCCAAACATAGGAGGAACACGCCGATCACTTGAGGCAGGTTTTACAGACGCTGCGTCAGAACGAGCTATATGCAAAATATGAAAAGTGTGGGTTTTGGCTGAAGGAGGTACAGTTTTTAGGGCATATCATTTCAGACCAGGGAATATCGATTGATTCAGGGAAGGTATCGGCAATGAGAGAGTGGGGACAGCCCATGACACCGATTGAGATCCGTAGTTTCTTGGGCCTAGCAGGATATTATAGGAGGTTTATTCAGGGATTCTCTAAGATATCGGGTCCTTTGACACATATGACTCGCAAAGGTGTGTCATTCATCTGGAGCGATGCCTGTCAGTTGGCATTCGATGAGTTGAAGGACAAGTTGACCTCAGCGCCTGTGTTAGCATTGCCCAGGCCAGGAGTTGAGTATCTAGTCTACACCGATGCGTCCTTGCAAGGACTTGGAGGTGTACTGCAATAGGAGAGTCAAGCTATATCTTATGCTTCTCGTAAGCTTAAGACTCACGAGAAGAATTACCCCACCCACGACTTGGAGTTAGCGGCAGTCATTTTTGCTCTTCAGATTTGGAGACATTATCTCCTGGGAGAGAAATTTCGTTTGTTCACGGACCACAAGTCTCTATAGTACCTCTTCACGCAGAAAGAACTGAATATGAGTCAACGTAGGTGGCTTGAATTCGTGAAGGATTATCAGTTCGATATCCAATATCACCCAGAGAAGGCTAACGTGGTAGCAGACGCGTTGAGACGTAGGCCAGTAGGTGAGGTGACCAAAGTGTGGAAAGCAAAGTGGAAGGAGTTGGGACACCAGTATGCAGTGGCCCAATCATTCATATCTGTGATGACTGTTACGCCTCAGATTGTTACTAGAGTGACCCAGGCAAAAGACTCATTTTGTCAGGAGCAGATAGTTCGATTACTAGCAGAGGGAGTCGAGTCCTATACCGTTAGTTCAGACTGGGCTTACGCTTCAATGGGAGACTGGTCGTTTCGAAAGGGGAAGACTTATGACACGAGGTAATGTCAGAGTCGCACGGTTCACGATTCGTAGTATATCCTGGCGGGGATAAGATGTAGTAAGATATGAGGCGACAGTACTGGTGGAGTGGGATGAAAAGAGATATTACCGAGTTCGTTTATAAATGTGCCACTTGTCAGCTGGTAAAGGTGGACCGTCAGAGACCGACAGGACTTCTACAGCCATTAGAGGTTCCTATGTGGAAATGGGAGAGCATGTCCATGGATTTCATCACGGGGTTACCTACGTCACAGAGGGGTCACGACTCCATATGGGTAATCGTGGATCGGTTGACCAAAGTTGCTCATTTTCTGCCAGCACGGACAGACTACACTACAGGACAGTATGCCCAGATTTTCATAGCGGAGATAGTGAGACTTCATGGGGTGCCTCTCAATATCGTGTCTGACCGAGACAAGATATTTGTTTCAAGATTTTAGGAGAGTTTCCAGGAGGCCATGGGTACGGAGTTGCGGCTGAGTACGGCATATCACCCGCAGACAGATGGGCAAACCGAGTGGACGAATTAGATATTGGAGGACATGTTGAGTATGTGCATCCTAGACTTTGGAGGTGGATGGTAGCATTACCTTCCACTGGTAGAGTTTGCTTACAATAACTCCTACCAGTTCACCATTGGCATGGCTCCATTCGAGGCGTTGTATGGTAGACCTTGTCGTTCCCCAGCATGTTGGTTAGAGGTGGGGGGAAAACAAACTCCTTGGGCCGGAAGTGATTCAGGATACTTCGACAAGGATAGAGATGATAAGGATCCACATTCGAGTAGCTCAAGATCGACAAAAGAGTTATGCCGATGCCAAGAGGTTCTTCAGAGAATTCCAGGTGGGGGACCAGGTGCTACTCAGAGTATCTCCGATGAAGGGGATTATGCGTTTTGGAAAGAAGGGGAAACTGGCTCCTAGATATGTGGGACCATTCCCTATCATCGAGCGAGTTGGGCTAGTAGCGTATAGACTTGGGTTACCGGAGCACTTGCATAGGATTCATGGCGTGTTCCATATTTCCTCGCTAAGGATATATCTTAGGGACGATTTGGCCCATACCCACATTGCTTTAGAGAACATCGATCTTCAGCCTGATAGTTCCTACGAGGAGGGGCCGATTGCTATTCTGGGCCACAGCGAGAGGAAACTGAGGTCGAAAATAGTACCGTTAGTACGTGTTCAGTGGAGGCATCATAATGCCGAGGAGTCCACATGGGAGCGCGAGGATGAGATACGCGAGCGTTATCCAGAGTTATTCTTGTCAGGTACTGTTTAGTTTCGAATTTCGGGACGAAATTCTGTTATTAGGGGGGAAGTACGTAATACCCCGTAATTTTATTTATTTTTATTTAATGGATTAATTGAATTAAATGAGAATTAATTTGGAAATTAATCCGGAATTTAATACTAGGGAGATGTGAGTTGGTATTTGAGCATGATGTTAAAATTTAATATTACTGAGTATATATGATAATATATGAGTATTGAATATATTAAAATTGTCGCGAGGCAGAAATACGACAATTTGAAAAATTAAGTTGGGGCGCGCATGTCAGTCGCGTCAGGAATGAAATTAATAAAATTAAAAAAAATATTTTTTATCAACCGAATGGTCATTTTGAGTGCGCCAACATGTCCGAAAGGGTCGATATAGTCAGAAAATACTAGCCGGGAGTTTAGTTTGGGTCCCGAGGCATTATTAGGTCAAACTGGCAACCCAGAAGGGTATTTCGGTAGTTTTAAAAATTTAGGAATTAAAACCCACGAATTTTAGAGTAATATTAAATATTATTAGAGAGGCCACTAAGGCCATTACCAGCCAAAAAATAAAAGAGTGGGCTACAGAGGTTTTTGAGAGAAGTTGGAGAGAGGTTAAAGGAGGTTCCAAACCAAACCATCTCCCATCACCATCATTTTGGAAGAAATTGTGACCACAAAGAAGAGAGAATCACCCTATAATCACCGACAACAGATCTGAAGAACAAACCCAAGGCAAGTGATTTGATGTTATTAAGTTCAATGAATATTTCCTCCATGTTTAGTATAGAAACTGTATATGTCTTGAAAGTTTTGATAAAAAACCAATGGGATTGTTGTGAAACTCATGACTTTGGATAGGGATTGCATGTAGAATGATTATGGACAAATTCAATACCCAAAAATGTAACTTTTGATGTTTTGAAAATGGATTAATAAGGAGTCTTTGTAGTCAATAAAATTCTGGATTCATGTTCATAGGGTTTGGGGCAAAATTTGGGGATTTATGATAATTGCATGTTAATTAGGAGGATTTGACCCCAAAAATATGTTAAGGAGAGACCTAGGAGGAATTAGAGTAGTTTAAAAACATTAAAACTTAATTGGGATGATCTTATGATGGATTTAGAGAAGAGGAATTGAAGAAAAACGAAGTTGGGAGAATTCTGTGCGTTTTCTTCAATCTCGTTAGAAGACCAACCCAGGTCGTTCGAACGACCTCGTTTGAACGAGCTTCTAACGAGATTCCAGTAACCCTTTTAATGATTTCATTTGAATGACACTCGTTCGAACCACCTCGTTCGAACGAGATTTCTAACGAGTTGACAGAATAACCTTGTTTGGTCGACTTTAGTTCGAACTTTCCATAGGCTTATTTAATTAAGTGTGACCCTTCCCTTGTTGATTAGTGGGCCTAATTATCAGATTGGAGTATGTTGAGGATTGAAAATTAGAATTTGACAATAGATCGGGTGACTTCTATGGGTTAGGTTGTAAGTACTCGAATTTGCGACGTGAAAAGTGTTGGCGACCTATATTGTATATTATCCGGGAGCTTGTAAATGCACCACATTTAATGACGGTATAGGAATGTAAAATATACCTCTATTATTATTATAAGTTATTTAAGATGTTTGAATGCTTGGTATATGGACTTATATGTGTATAACATACATACCATACTTGCTATCACGGGAGGTCGGCATTCGATCAGGACCATCTAATCTTTGTGTGCCTACAGGGGGGATTTAGATTGGTACCTTGAAAACATAGGTCAGAGAATGACTTATTAGTAAATTAATAAGTCTGCTGATCATGGGAACGTAGGTATGTGCGTGACCCATGAGATGTGAACTATGTTCGCCTCCATTATGTGTGTTTGATGCTTATTGAAACAGTTCCTGAGAGATTCGGAATACGTGGCCCTTATGTACGTGATGTACCGAGATTTGATAGCAGAGTATGTGTGCATCGCAACTTAGCCTAGGGGTGCCATTATTGTATATTTGTGATGAGATTAACATACTGATAATTGAGATGAATTGTTTATTAAAGTGTAAGTGTGAATAATTGTAACATTTTTAGTATCGTTAAAGATGGAGAAATTCTTATAAATTATTATAACTGATTCTGAGTAATGATAGTAAGACTTAAAGTTTATATTAAGATGTTGGGAATTGAACTTTTAATTGTAAAGAAATGTCAGGTTACGGATTGGACTAGTTAGATAGTGGAAGAAGTAGAACGGGTACGGGTACGATAGGTGTGCACAATTAGTTGAGAGGTGAGTAACTCATGTGAGTGAACGCACTATCATGTATTTTATATTCACTGTTTAATGATATTAAACACTTGCTATATTTTAAATTGTTTTCACAATCGGGCTCTGACCCGTTTGCTTTCAAATCTATTTTGGACACCAAGCGTAGGAGTTCCATTCCAGTGACGTGTTGTAGCTGCTGTGGAAGTTACAGGACCTCCATAGTAGACGCCTCCACTTTCTACCTTGACTCTATTTCAGACTTATTCATCTGTAGGGCATGTCGCCCCTTTTCTTTTAGAGACACCTTATTTACTCAGTTTTAATTTAGATTTGGATTTCAGTAATTAGTAATTCAGACTTTGTATTTGGTTGATTTCAGTATTCGGATTATTTAGAGGAGTATTCCTCCAGATTTATTGTTATTCCATTGTTACTCTATTGTGACTGTGTTGTGGTTGTGGTATTAGTATTTCATAATTTACAAGGATTATATGCTAATTGGACTTAATTAAAATTGACAACTCACTTTTTAAATATTAGGTGGCTAGAAATTGTTAAAGCGTTTTTCGACAGTGATGCTATGAACTGAACCAACTTGACATTTTGTATTAATTTGAATAAAGGAGTAGCTACCCGGTATTTAATTAGTCGGGGTGTCAGAATATTGTGATCGAGTAGGGAATCAGACTTGGATTCAAAAAGTCCAACAACGAAGTTGAATACAAAGCTCTCAGTATCGGGTTACGTAAAGAATCATCTTTGGGCGCAAGTCACGTTGACGTCTTCTCTGACTCAAAGATGGTATCCAACCAAGTATCATGAGACTAAAATTCCAAATATGAGTGAATGTTGGCATATCTATAGGTCTCCCAATACCTAATTTATAGGTTTGAAAAGATCCATATTCAATAATTCCTTTGTGGTAATAACAGTCATGCCAATGCCTTATCTACTCCGGTGTTAGTAGTAGACTTAGATATTAAAAGAACCATCAAGGTGGAGTTACTCACCCAACCCATTATCACAAGATCAAAGGTCGTTGAACAAGTCATCATTGTCTTGTATAATCCTCGCTAGATGGATCCGACCATAGTTTATTTACAAGAGGACATCCTACTAGTCGATAACAAATAATCCCATTAATTCAGGACAAAAACTGCTCGTTTATACTTACCACTCGAAGACAAACTCTATAGGAGATCTTTCATATGTCCCCAGCATCAATGTGTGCACCCGAATGATGTTAACCAAGTCTTATACAAACTTCATGATGATATCTATAGGAGCCATGCAAGCGGGATATCTTTGTCTTTCATAGCAATCAGATAAGGTTATTGGTGGATATACATACACAAGGATGCAGTGTCCTATATCAGAAGATGCACGAAGTTTTAAAAGTTCTTGCCTATGCTTCATCACCCAACCAACGACTTAAACTCATTTACCATCCCATGGTCGTTCTCTCAGTGGGTTTTGGGCATCATGGTCCCATTACCTACAGCATAAGGAAATCTCAAGTATCTCCCGGTCGATATAAATTATTAAACAAAGTGGATTAAAGTTGATCCATTGGTGAACATCAAAGATACTGATATAATCAGATTCATTTAGAGGAACATCATTTCTCATTTTGGCTTGCCAAGAATGATCATCAAGGACAATGAGATGCAATTTGATAGCGGTCCATTTTAAAGCTTCTGTAATAAGTAGGCTGAGGCTTGAGATTGACCTAGACCTCAAGCACCACTTTAGCTCGGTGTCCTACCCCTAGAGTAATAGGTAGGCTGAGGCTTCTAACAAGACAATGCATGATGGCATGAAGAAGAGGTTGGAGAAGGAAAAATTTACTTGGAAGAACGATCTTCCTCGCGTCCTATGGGCATGTCGTACTATGCCTAAGAGGTAGACTTGGTAAACGCCCTTCACTTTAACCTATAGGATGAAAGCCATAATTGTTATGGAAGCTGGTCTGCCAACCATGAAGACGGCCATAATGGAGATATCATAAGGACCGAGCTTGACCTAGATAATGAATGAAAGGAACAAGCCTTAATGAAGTTAGCTTCCTACCAAAAATAATTGGCTAAGTAATACAACAAAGGCAACAACCCAAGAAGGTTACAGGTCTACATCTTTAAGAAAGTGATCAACAGTGAGAGGAAGCCATCAAATGGAAAATTAGGTACTAACTAGGAAGGACCGCCCAAGATTATCAGACACGATTGAAAAAAATAGGGGGCAGGGAGATCCCTAGGACCTGGAATGTGGCCAATCCTAGGAAGTTTTATTTTTAGTAATTTTATTTCTCACAAATTTCATTTTTATCTTTATATTGAGTTTTGAAGTTATGTTTCCTAGATCACTTTAAATTAAGTGTAATATAATTAGTTTCATTATTGTTCCAAATGAAAGATTAACTCTTTTTATCTATTAATGATTATTGTGTCCTATCAAAGTCTATTATCAACATGAATGCCTTGGCATGATTACATTTAATCAACACTTTGAGATTACATTTTTTTCGTCATAAAAAACACGAAAGCATCACGAATTTCCTAAGCAAGAAAAAAACTAATGGGGATCCCTAGACACTAAGCATCCCAACTTTGGTCAGCCTGAACCGGTGACTGACCCTAAGACCAGGTGCATTTTCAACATATTTAGACCTAAGACTAATATTATATGATGACACTTTTTAAAAGGCAAGGCAAACAATACAAACAAGCTCGACATAAAAAAAATGGGAAAATGGAAAACATAGAATTAATTGACAATTTAATAGAGCACTTATTTTACAAAAGGTTTATACTGGCAAAGTTACAAAATGAATATATACATTCTTGGTAGAAAGTAGTCATCTCTGAGAAGTTATAACCTCAACATATGTAACTCTTCATCTATCATCAGGGTTAGGCCCAAACCCATCTCACTATCATTTGCTAACAAGTAATCCTTCTCCGAATAAAGGGGAATAGCGTGGAGAGGAATCCAACTTTAA